>JAAAKG020217161.1:0-21988 GCA_010014905.2 Druon quercuslanigerum
AATTTTTGAAAGAATTTTTAACCAAAACGATAAGCTAGTTACCAAGAAGCTTAAATATTCTCCCACTAACTCGAATTTTCAATAAAGTACAGGAATTTTAAACTAAATATTTAAATTTTTTACTAAAAAAGATAAATTTTAAATCAAACATGTACAGGTAAATTTGTAGATAAAACTGTCAATATTCAACTAGAAAACATAATTTTCAACAATATAATTAAATTAAAAAAAAGCCTTGTGAACTTAAATGATAAATCATAAACCAAATAAATAACTTTTAACAAAGTTTCAACTACGCGTGATATTTTATATTTCAACCAAAAATTATTTTAATTTAATACCAAAAATAGTAGAATTCAACCAAAAAAGATGAATTTTCAACGAAATAGCAACCCTGTTATTTAAAAAAGTATATCTTTATTCCACTCTAAAATGTTTTTGCAAAAATATATGTATTAATTATAACATTATGGTAATTAATTAAATTATGATGTTATGTTTAAACAATAAATGCTTTAAATTCTCGTAAGTGCTCTATAAATTCTCTGTTCGAGCTTAAATGCTGAGCATATTCTCGAGAGCATTTGCTCAACGTAAATTCTCGGGCATTTAAGAACTCTACAGCGGGTAGTTTGATGCACGCTAAGGGGAGCGAGATGGCAGGGGAAGGCTTAGTTTGGGAAACAGCAACGCGAGGCGCTAGTGCCACGAATCAGTGCTTTACGCTAGAAAGTAAGCTTGACAGCGTAAGTGAGTGTAAGTGGGATCAGTGAAGAGAGTGTGCTGTGTACATGAGTCGAACTGAAAAAATTTAGAACCCTTATACCTGACTAATCTTTTCGAACTCTATTCTAGCTATTTACTTTCTTCCAATATTTTCAGGAATGGAAATATCCACCGATATGATCTTTATTCGAAACTTTATGTTTAAATATTTCAAGTTAAAATTTAAAAAGAAAAGAATTTTTTTTTTGAACCACCTCATTAAAGATTTTTATTCGTTCAGACAAATAATTATTTTCTAAGAATTATTAATTACAATAGTATTATTGTTTACAATATGTGAGCATTTATGGGATATTGTTTGCTTTTAGATTGTAGCAATAAAAAATACGTAAACTTATTAATAAATATGTAAATAAAAATGTGCTAATCATGTCCTTCGCATACAATCTTCGTAGAATTCTTATTTTGAGAAATAATTATTTTCTTAGAATAATAATAAAACGTATGGACATTTTGTCCATTATTTGCGTTTGTACTTATACATTTTGTACTCTCATATCGATCTTTATGCACTCGTGAAAATAATCTGAATAATATAGGTACAACTTTAAAAAAATGATAAATAAAAAACATTTTATCATTATTGCGCATATACAGTTGAGCTCTCGGATCATAATCTCATCTAAATCGCGCACTATTTTACAAAGTACATATTGCAGGCGATTTTGAATGAATCTATCGAAAATGTTCCAGAAATTTTCTTTGAAATATATAGAACAAGTATCTTTTTGGAACTTGTTTTAAATCTGAAGTGGTGTCTATAATTTCTGTCTGCGAAAGAAGAAAAAATGTGGTTACAGATTGGCCTTAATTTGCAATTGGATAATATTAAAGAAAATATCATTTTTAAATTTTTGTTATTATCAAGACATTCGGAAATAAGAATTGTAAACAGAATTTGCCTTGTTATTATACAAAAGTATCTATTGAAAAAATTAATTTTCTGAATTTAAACCTTACCGTTTCTTGAGACTCGGGGACTCGGGCTAAAAAAATCAACATTGCGATTGTAACACAATATTTAAAAATATTAAAAGTATAACAATGATAAGATACTATAATAATAATTAACAGATTAACGGATTTACATTTAATATTATTTGTATAATTGCTACGACTTTATTCAAAGAATTTATATTTATCAACTTACACGTAAAAAGAAGAATATTCTCGTATAAAAAGTTGCAATGTACGTTAAGCGCGTTTTTTTCTATAGCCTTCATTCAGGGTTGCTAATGGAAATTTCAAAATTTCCAATCATGATTTCAACGCGTACTGCGAATATTTTGGAACAATTTTCCAAAAAGCGTGAAAAGCGTGTTTTCGTGGGCTACCTTCGTAAATTTGAGTTAGCTCCTTTAGCGCATATTAGGGTGTTCCAAAAAACGTACGTGCCAGAAATTTCGGTTTATTAATTATTCGAACCCAATCCAATTTCTAGCCTTGTTCATAAGACATTGAAAAAGAGGGTTAACAGGAGTGAAGCATCTAAATAGAGAAATGCACTTTCCTCACTTCTGATGTTAAAATTTAGGCCATATGCTCCTTTACCAATCATCTCGTGTTTCCTGACCATTTTTAGAAGATGATCCCCGCTATTTGCAGCAGCGTCCGGCTTGACAGCATGAAATGTACAATTGCGGCATGGACGAATGGTCGATAGCTCGTTCTTCGTCCATTGATGTTACTGATCTTACATCCTGCATGCACGCCCTCAGGAACGCCAGTAACTTTTCCTTTATTTAAATTAATCTTGGCACATTTGGTCAATCCAAAGTTCATACCTATCATTCCTGGTGCCCATCGACGCTATTTAAAGCAATTTAAATTTTGCTTGGACCAGTAGCATAGATCTGCAGGTCATCCATGTAAAATAAAAGAGCGGCATAAGAGATAGAAGTAGAAGTGTGATGGAAAAGTATAGATCCCTGTGCATTTGTACTCCTATTATTAAAAATTTAATGTTTTTTTTAGAGTTCTGGGTACCTCTTTAATAGTTATGTAGTTCTTTATATATTTCAACTATAGTTCTGATAATTAAAGCATGGGGAAGTCAGTTTTCGAAAAGGAGGGGCTAACTTCACACTCCCCCCCCCCCAATTTTCAAAAAGTGAACTTTTTTTGGAGTTCCAGGTAGATTAAGTGTAGTTCTAGAGTTCTTGATTATTTTTAAAAATAGTTGCGGCTAATATCACCAAAAACTGGGGTTCAAAAAAAATAAGTAGCCCCCAACTTTTCAGAAAATTAACTTTTTTGCATGATTCTCTGGTTCCGTAGGAGCTCTGGAGTTTCTTGATAAAAAAATTGTTGAAAAAATTTCTCGTTCAAATAATCCAAAAGAACTGTTACGAGTTCTATATCCATCAGCAGGAGTTCCTGTCCGATTGAAATTTTTGATCTAGTCAAAATACGAAGAACTAAAGCACTTTTAACAAAATCCAAAATTTCGGAATTATAAAATTTTGAGAGTTCTAAGAGATTCCGAACAGGGTTCTGGAATTCTTCATGCGAGATACACAAATAAGTATTGTAAAACTTTTTATTAAATTTAAAATTCGAAAAACTATGGCACTTTCAGGAAAAAAAAAACAAAATTTTAAGCGTATAAGTGCGGCTTGAATGAACGATAGAGGGAAAGCAGATTGAAATACGCTTCCCTGTAGTCTTGTGGAATTCCATTTTACGTTAAAGCTTATGGACTGACTCAAAAGTGACTTCCTACGACCTACTAAATATTGCCTGTAAATTTCTCCACATCAATCTCAATGCAATTTCTGGCATCGTAGTGATTTATCTAAATAAAAAATAAGTTTACATTCATTAAATTGTTTACCATCACAAGCGCGAATACGTTCAAAAATGTATTGAAATTTATTTCAATTTTCCGATTTTTTGGGAGTTTAGATGCAATCTAAACTCCCAAGTTCTAAGAGATTCCGAACAGGGTTCTGGAATTCTTCATGCGAGATACACAAATAAGTATTGTAAAACTTTTTATTAAATTTAAAATTCGAAAAACTATGGCACTTTCAGGAAAAAAAAACAAAATTTTAAGAGTTCTAAGAGTTCTGATCATAGTTCTGGACTTTTCGATCAAGGCAAAATTCGAAAAACTATGACACTGTTAATCAAATCAAAAATTTTGAAATTCCAAATTGTTGAGATTTCTGAGCGTTATGATCGGAGTTCTGAACTTATTCATAACAGCTCTACGAAAAAGTTTTATAAAACTTTTCGATCAAGTCAAAATTCGAAGAACTGCGGGACTTTTAAAAAAATCCAGAATTTAGGAATTCCACAATGTTGAGAATTCTAAGAGTTCTGATCAGAGTTCTGGATTTTTTTATGGGAGCTATACAAAAAAAGTGTTATAAAACTTTTTGATCAAGTCAAAATTCCAAGAACAATGGTACTTTTAGAAAATCCAAAATTTTGAATAATTTTCAATATTCTTTAAAAATTAATTTTCTAAGGTAAAAAACAATTTTTTTTTCATAGAAATCTTAATAAATTTACCATGTGTCTTTAATAAAACCTGCATTTTTTTTAATTGCCTGAAAATCTTTCAGATTATTTTTTTTACAATTTTGGAAATCTCTTTAAATCTTCTGAAAAATACTTTTAGGACAAATTACAGTGTTTTTACAAAATAGTCCAATCTTTTACTCGGAAGTAAGAATTTTCAATCAAAATTTGAATTTTCAACTCAAGAAAACAGTTTAATTTTTCACTAAATAGTTGAATATAAATATTTATGTGAAGTTGCCACTAAGAAGAACAATTTTCTACCAAGTGCAAACATGAATAAAATAGTGAGCTTTTATGTTTAAAAATCAATTTTTGAAGAAGAAAGAAACGACTTCAACTAAAAATGTTTAAATTTTTAACCAAATTAATTTTTAACTAGAAAAGGGAATTTCTATCCAACAAGATTTAATAAAAATTAATTTAAACATAAAAAAAGAACGAATTTTTCACAAAATAGTGCACATTTTTGAGTTAAAATTACTTTCTTTAATTAACAAAATGTTACATGATCATATGAATTTGTCATTTAATATGTTTTTAAAATTTAAGAACCATATTACTTAAAGAAATTCCCAGTTTGGACATTTAAAGGCAGAGAGAAGTAGTCTTCCTCTTAATTTTGTTGGTCGTGTTGCTAAATGATTAAAATTTGTAATCCGGTATTTTTAAAAATAAAATTTATAAAGAAAATATAAAAGCAAATGCCCACTGTAAACATTTGAATGCAGAAAGGACTCGTTTTTTACTTGAATGTTCCTTAAATAATATCATCAGTGATGTCTGTTGGTGGAAATTTCTGATCACATCTTTTAAAATAATTTTCTAAGTAATTCTATAAACAAATTGACAGTGTAAGTATTTGGAGGGTATGCATTGAAGCTATATTCTGACCCAAAAAATGCATTCTTGAAAAATTAATATCTCTGGTGCAAAAATTTGGATAATAAAGTACAAAATCTAAAACTATTTTTCCAGATATATGAGTACGGAATTTTCTT
This sequence comes from Druon quercuslanigerum, assembly GCA_010014905.2. Taxonomy (NCBI): domain Eukaryota; kingdom Metazoa; phylum Arthropoda; class Insecta; order Hymenoptera; family Cynipidae; genus Druon; species Druon quercuslanigerum. The sequence goes on from JAAAKG020217161.1 coordinate 5,313, forward strand.
TTATTTGGACGAATTTTTTACATTTTTCAGTATTTTATTCAATGAGTATTTGTTATCAGAGGCTGGAACTAAAAACTTTTTTAAAGCGACTAAAAATTGAACACTTGAGAAAGAACTGTTCACGATCATTAAACTTAAAAGATTTAAACTCTTGAGGATACATTTCTTCAGATTATATAATTTTAGGCAAAATTATTTAAAAATATATGATGTTAAATGCTCATTACTAAACATAACCGATTATAAATTTTCATCAGTGAACAACACGAAAAACATGATTTCAACAAAATGAAGAGAAAAAACTATTCCTCTCTGCCTTTAAATGTTCGTACTAGGCATTTTTTCATGTTATTTGTTTATAAAATTACAGAAAAATATAAAGAGACAAATTCAGATGATCAAGTATCATTTTATTAATAAAAGTAAGTCATTGCAACTCAAAAATGTACTTTAAAGACGAAAAATCTACAATGAATTTTGTGCATTCATTTGTGTAAAATTAACTTTACCAGATAATCATTTGTTTGCTTTTAAGCACCCATTCACATCCAGTCTAGCGATACTAAATATATAAAAAAATTGTTAATAAAAATAAAATGAAAAAACGAAAAAGTTGAAAAAATATTTTTCGCTATTCGCAATGCCATAAATGCTCAAATAAACAAAAATTAAACAATGGGGCTAAAAACTAAACCTTAAATTTCTTTAAAATTATTCAAGGACAGTTTTCAGAAATGCGATTGTTCGAGAGGTAAACCAAATTTATGATGTTGGTTAATAAGTTTTTAAATGTTTTAAGTCACATAACATATTTTTGGAATCGTTATATATCCCAGATTTCGAATATTTAATTTGTAAATTAACAAGTGCTAAATTAAAAAAATATTATCTCTTGCATTTTACTGCTCATTGGGTATAAAGGACTTATGATGCCTAAGATCGACGACAGCATGTAGTATTTTCTGAGAAAATTAAAAATTCCCCAACGCCCGTATCTAAGAAAATTCCAATTTTCTGAAATACATTATCAACTATTTTATGTTATTTGTTATACCTATTATTATTATTTATGGGTAGGGTCATTGAAGCCCAAAGCACTGAGGTTAGCTAGTGTAACCTATTGTATTTTACCCTTTAAAATGTGAGGCTCTATGAGGAGGCCAGTTTCCTGTATTTATTCGCATATCGCTGAAGAGGAGATACCTTCGAAATTCTCTGGTTCTCAGAACTGATTACCAAACTGCTTCACCCTGAGGCCCACGAGCACATCACAATCACATAAGATGTGATGTGCTGTCTCCTCCCGGAAGCCACACTTTCGACAGCGAGGGTTGCTATCGACTCTCATATCACTAAGATGCTTCATTAAGTGCCAATGGCCCGTGAGCATTTCTACCACTGTCTTCACCTATTTTCTTTCCATGTTCAGGAGTTTCTTAGATTTTCCTAAGCATGGTTATTTGATAAACTTTTTCGAGTATATCATAGCCTAGCCATCTTCCAATACTCCGCATGCTCCATCAGGAGCCACCTTTTGATGACATGCCCAGCCGAAGCATACGAGATCCCGCAGTATGGTTCAGGTCCATTGAGGATCTTCGTAATCCGATTTCTTATAAGCATAACCGCTCTTTCGCTGCCCTCAATCTTCTCATGCCCGGTAACCAGATCAATTTAACCCAATTTTGACAAGACACTTCGAGAATCTCTTAAAGGCAGTTCCAGACTAGTCTGGATGTAAATTCGTCTGATTGGAGGGCCCTCAACGCAGCCTGACTCTCAGCGTATGCAAACGTGGTTATTTACATAACCCCGGCTGCGAATCTCCTCAAGACAAGCCTTCATTGCTACGATTTCAGCTTGGAATGCAGCAATGAATTTACCCAATGCGATTGTTTTCTCCGCACTGGGTTTCATGCCATATATTCCAGCTCCAGATCCTAAGGGATCTCTTTAACCTTCTGTGTATGCAACGAGTCCTCCCTTAGTAAATAACTTTTTCCTCCTTTGCTCATCATGCCAATATTCCCTTTCTAAAAAAACCACTTTGGATGCTTTCATAAATGAGTATTCTTTCAGCATGTAATCCGAGTGCATGCATAGGATTTTATCATCTGTCAGCACGTTCTTTATTGAGTCATGCAGGTCAACGTCTTCGACATTTCTATGACTCTCTTTCAGTGAGAGTATATAAGCCTCCGCTGCAGTCCTCTGCCCAATGAGATGGTGCAGCGGTGATATACCTAAAATAGTCTCCAACGCTGCCGTTGGAGTAATTCTCATTGATCTAGAAATTTTCAAGCAAAAGACCCTTTGGAGGCTCTCTAGCTGGTTCCTGGAACTTACCAGATTGGTTTTTGGCACCCACATCAATAAGGCGTAGGTTATAATTGGTCTAATGATTACCTTATGTAACTAGTATACTATTTTGGCCTTTAGCCCCCAAGTTTTTCTAATTGCACCTCTGCAAGCTCAGAAGAACCTAGGATTTACAAGATCAGGCAGTTTTCTGCGTCTCGAAAAAACGAAAAGTTAAGTTTTACCTGGATTAACAAATAAACCATGGTCATTTCACCACCCCTCAAAAATGTTGAGAGCATTTTGCATGAGCTCGAATACAGTCTCTTCATGTCTTCTTGTTATCAAAACAATAAGGTCATCTAAATATACAGGTGTGTAGAAGCCTAACCTATTTAATCCTTTTATCAATTCGTCGATGACAAGTGCCCATAGGGTGCATGACAATCCTCCTCCCTGTGGACACCCCATTTTAATCTTCGCTCTCACGCTGCTCCCGTGAAGCGAAGATTGGACAAACCTGTCGCATAGTATAGAACGCAGCCACCTATTGACTCTGAAACCTATGCCATGTTCTTCCGCAAAATTGAATATAGAATTCGTTGGTGTGTTACCGAAGGCACCTTGTATGTATAGAAACACTGCTATCGTTACATCCCCTCCTTATCCCGTTTTTTGTAAGGGGGAGGTAAATGCATGAAGCGCGTCAATAGTGCATTTAACTTTCTGGGAGGCAAATTGATTACTATAAAGAGGTCTGTCAGGTAAGGTTTCCTCATTCAAATGAACATTTACTAACTTTTCTAATGTTTTAAACATAAAGGAAGTTAGACTAATAGGTCTGAATGACTTAGTCTCATAATACGATTCCCTCTCCGGCTTTGGTATAAAAATCGCTCTGACTTACTTCCATGTTGTAGGGGTAGATCCCATACTTATGCACGTTTTCATTAAGAAGCCCAGAACTCCGATCAGAATTTTTAGAACTCTCAGAATTTCGGAATTCCTAAACTTTATATTTTCGAGAAGTGCGCTACTTCTGAAGCTGAAGCTTTTTATTTTTATTTATCAAAGTGCTCAGAAATTTCACTCGTCGTCACCCTAGAGTTATCACTCTAAATTTAAATCAGCCAAAATTGGACTGATTCAATAAATCAAGCATGTTTTAACTGACGAACCAGCCATTTTTACTGAAAAAACAGTCGCTTTGACTGCTTCCTCAGTCCACCGTTTAAGTTCGCACTTCCTCATCAAAAATGATGCTCTGTGCGTTGTCCGAAGTGTAAATTTATCGTGGAAAAGTAATTTTTCTGCGATTACTGTGTTTTGCTGGTAGTTCAGTATTTTACGGTGCCAACAATTAAACAAAAAACGGTAAGCATTATTATAAGCAGTATTTTAGAACCCTTTAAAATGTATTAAGATACCTTCTTAGGATAATTTAAAATCCTTTAAAATTACTGATATTATTTGAAATCTTATAAAAGTCCGTGAAAAATCTTTATAATCCTTTGAAATGTTTAGAAATTTTTTGAAATTTTTTTAAATACCTTAGCTCAATCCGATAAACTAAAAAAATGTTAAATGATTTTTTGAGTGGCATTTATTTCAAATTTTGTGGAAAAAACTTTTTTTTCATGCATATTATTTTTCAGAATTATAAAAAGAAATCAAAATACTTATCTGATCAAAGGCATATGCTCTGCATTATTGAAGAAATTATCAATATTAATATTGTAGATTATTATACTATTAGTTCTTAAATTCTTGATAAACAGGGTTTTAATATTAGTTTTAAGGGGTAAAAAAATATTTGGGCGTCCGCATGAAAAGGACCTTTATGGCTGGTATGAATTTACGTATAGAGTCATATGGTAGGATAAATTCCCGACATTTTATTCCCAAGTCGAACCCCTTTATGATAAAGAACGTGTCGCCGCGGCGACACGCGTACGTCGCTTTTTATGCATATGAGAAGAGTTACAGCGAGCACAGAGAACTATTTGGCACCACGCTTAGCAATCATGCCGAACTCACTCTCTCTGGGATATATTGTAGTTTGGGATACCCCGAATAATAATATCTAGGAGTAAACGTCCACGAAGTGATACTTTTCTGTCAGTGTTGCATCGTGAGTCGCTTTTTATGCACATGAGAAGAGATAGAACGACCCAAGTGGACTGTTTGCCAACACACTCAGGGATCTTGCCGAACTCACTATCCATTGGATATTTAGTAGTATGGAACCCCCTGAACAATAATGTACAAGTCTAAAGGTCGACGAAAGAATACTTTTTCGTCGGTGTTGCATCGTAAGTAGCTTTCCATGCAGATAAGTAGAGTTAGAGCGACTACAGTGGTCTGTTTAGCACCACGATAAAGGATCATGTTGAACGAACTGTCTCGGCGATATTTTGTAGTTTATGATATCCCGAACAGTAATGTGCATGTCCAAATGTCCACGAATGGATACTCTTCCGTCGGTGTTGCATTGTATGTCGTTTTTCATGCACATGAGAAGAATTACAAAGACCATAGAGGTCTGTTTGGCACCACGCTGAAGGAGCATGTCGAATGCACTGTCTCTGGGATATTTTGTAGTTTATGATCCCCCGAACAATAATGTGCATGCCTAAATGTCCACGAAAGGATACTCTTTCATCGGTGTTGCATCGTACGTCGCTTTTAATGCAGATGAGAACAGTTACATTGACTCTTAAGGACAGTTTAGCACACCGCTCAGAGATCATCCTGAACTCTCTCTTGCATTGATATTTTGTAGCTTTGGATACCATAAGAAATAATATCTATGTCTATAGTTCGACAAAAGGATACTTTTCCGTCGGTGTTGCATCGTATGTCGCTTTTCATGCAGATGAGAAGAGTTACAACGACAACAGAGGACAGTTTGGCACCACACTTAGGGATCACGCCGAATTCTCTGTTCCAATGATAGTTTGTAGCACATGAGAAGAGTAACAGGGAGCATAGAGGACTATTTGGCACCACGCTCAGGAATTATTCCGCACTCTGTATTCCATTGATATTATGTAGTTCGTGATCCTTCGAACAATAATATCCATGTCTAAAGGTCAACGAGGGAATACTTTTCCATCGGTGTTGCATCGTATCACGCTTCTCATGCAGATAAGAAGAGTTAAAGAGACCACAGAGGTCTGTTGGACACCACGCTCATGGATCATGCCGAACCCACTGTCTCCTGGATGTTTTGTATTTGGGACACCATGATGAATAATATCCATGTTTAAAGGTCGACGAAAGAATAATTTTTCGTCACTGTTGCATCGTGCGTCGCTTTTCATGTAGATGAAAAGAGTTACAGCGAAAAGAGAGGACTGTTTGGCACTACGCACGAGGATTATGCCGCACTCTGTATTCCATTGATATTATGTAGTTCGTGATCCTTCGTACAATAATATCCATGTCTAAACGTCAACGAAAGGATACTTTTCCATTGGTGTTGCATCGATCGTCACTTTTCACGCAGATGAGAAGAGCTACAGCGAGCATAGACTACTGTTTGGCGCGACGCTCCGGGTTTATGCCGAACTCTCTGTCTCCTGATTGTTCTGTTTTTGGGATACCCCGAAGATCAACGTCCATATCGAAACGTTCACGTAAGGATACTTTTCCGTCGGTGTTTCATCGAGAGTCGCTTTTTATGCAGATGAGAAGCGTTACAGAGAGCACAGATGTCTGTTTGGAACCACGCTCAGAGATCATTCCGAACTCTCTGTTCAATTGATATTTTGCAGTTTAGGATCCCCCGAACAATAATACCCACGTTTAAACGTCTACGAAAGGATACTTTTCTCTCTGCGTTGCATCGATCGTCGCTTTTGATGTAGATGAGATGAGTCACAGCGACCATAAAAGACTGTTTGGCACGAGGCTTAGGTATCTTTCCGAATTCTCCAATCTATCGATATTATGTAGTTTGTGATCCCTCGAACAATAATATCGATTTCTAAACGTCAACGAAAGGATACTTTTCCCTCGGTGTTGCATCGATCGTCGCTTTTCATGTAAATGAGAAGAGTTACAGCGACCACAAAAGACTGTTTGGCACCAGGCTCAGGGTTCTTTCCGAACTCTCTATTCCATTGACATTATGTACTTTGTGATCCCTCAAACAATAATATCCATGCCGAACGCACTGTCTCCTCGATATTTTGTAGTATGGAACCCCTGAAACAATAATATGAATGTCTACACGTCAACGAAAGCATACATTTCAGTCGGTGTTGCATCGTATGTAGCCTTGCATGCGGAAAAGAAGAGTTACAGCGACCATAGAGGTCTGTTTGTCACCACGCTCATGGATCATGGCAAACTCACTGTGTCATGGATATTTTGTAGTCTGGAACGTCCTTAATAATAATATCCATAACTAAACTTCAACAAAAGGATAACCTTCCTTTGGTGTTGTATTGTACGTCGCTTTTGATGCACATGAGAAGAGTTATAGCGTCCAAAGAGATCTATTTGTCACCACGCTCAGAGATCATGCGGAACTCACTGTCTCCTGGATATTTTGTAGTTAGGGACCGCCCAAACCATAATATGCATGTCTAAAGGTCGTTAAAAGAATGCTTTTCCGTCAGTGTTGCATCGTGAGTCGCTTTTCATGCAGATGAGGAGAGTTACAGGGAACATAGAGGACTGTTTAGCACCACGCACAGGGATTGTGCCGAACTCTCTATTCCATTAATATCATGAAGTTTGTGATACCCTGAACAATAATATCCATGTCTATACTTTCACAAAGGTATACTTTTCTGTTGGTGTTGCAAAGTATGTCGCTTTTTATGCTGATGAGAACAGTTACACCGACCACAGAGGACTATTTGGCACCACGCTCAGGGATCATGCCGAACTCTCTGTTCCATTGATATTTAATAGCTTAGGATCCCTCGAAAAATAATAATTATATCTAAACGTTCCATGGGACCTCTAGGACCGTTTGGCAACTAGCTCAGGAATCATGCCAAACTTACTGTCTCCTGGATATTTTGCCGTTTGGGATCCCCAAAACAATAATACTCTTGTCTAAACCTCCAAAAAAGGATAGTTTTCCGTCGATGTTGCATCGTACGTCACTTTTCATGCATACGAGAAGAGTGACAGCGACCATAGAGGACTGTTTTCCACCACAGTCAGGGATCATGCCGAACTTACTTTTTCCTCGATATTTTGTAGTATGGAACCCATGGAACAATAATATGCATGTCTACACGTCAACGAAGGAATAATTTTCTGTCGATGTTGCATCGTATGTCGCTTTCAATGCTGATAAGAATAGTTTAGCCGACCACAGAGGACTGTTTGGTACCACGCTCAGGGTTAATTCCGCACTCTATTCCATTAAAATGATCTATTTCCTGATGCGTCGAACAATAATATCCACGTCTAAACTTCAACGAAGGAATACATTTCTGTCGGTGTTGCATCGTATGTTCCTTTTTATGCGGATGAGAACAGTTACACCGAACACAGAGGACTGTTTGGCACCACACTCAGGGATAATGCCGAACTCCCTGTTTCACTGATATTTTGTAGCTTAGGATCCCTCGAACAATCATATCCATGTCTAAACTTTAACGAAAAGATACTTTTCCATCGGTATTGCATCGTATGACGCTTTTCATGCAGATGAGAAGAGTTACAGCGACCACAGAAGACTGTTTGTCACTACGCTCAGGGATCATGCCGAGCTCTCTCTCCCTTTGACATTTGGTGGTTAGGGACCCCTCGCATAGTAAGATCCATGTGAAATGATACTTACGCTATAGTGTTACAGCTTATGTCGCTTTTCATGCAGATGAGCGCAGTTACATCGACCCTTGATTACTGTTTGGCACCACGCTCAGGGATCATGTCAAACGCTCTGTTCCATCGCTATTTTGTAGCATGTGATCCCCCAAACAATAATATCTATTTCCTAATGTCCACAAAAGGATACTTTGTCCTTTTTTGTACCAAAGTTAACGTTTCATGTACATTCGATGAGTTCCACGGACCCTCTAGAACTTTTTGGCACCACGCTCAGGGATCATTCCGAACACTCATTCTTTTTAATATTTTGTGGTTTGAACCCCTAAAGAATAATATGCATGTCTAAAGGTCTAAAAAAGGATACTTTCGCATCAGTGTTGCATCTTATGTCACTTTTCATGCATATGAGAAGAGTTACACCGTCCGTCGAGGACTGTTTGACGCCATGCTCAGGGATCGTGCCGACCCTTCTTTTTCATTGATATTTAATGTTTTAGGCTCCTCTGTTCGATAATATCTAGAACTGAAGGTTGAGGAATGGATAGTTTTTTTCGGTATGGCTTCGTATGTGGCTTTTAGGCATGTGTCTGGGGGTGGTCTAACTACTGTGAAAAAAATTAGTTATTTACGTTCTTATTCAAACTAATTATTCGGGTCCTATTATTCATGTCATCAAGACTGTAGTATTGAGTGGGTTTCTGTGGAAAGTTTACCTTCTGTAAAAAAATAATTAGTGGTTTTCGGATCATGGTAACATAAACTGATTTTGAAGTTACATTATCAAGTGCACAATTTCCCATTGAAACTAATTAATCATATCTTACCAACTACGTCGTCAAGACTTGAGTATGAGAAAGGTGTCCGGGGGTAGTGTAACTACTGTAAAATGTTAATTGGTAGTTTTTGTGTTACACTTACACAAACTAAATGTGATTAAACATCACAACGTGCGTACCTACTTACTCAAACTAATTAATCAGGTCCTGGTAATTGCATGTGACGGATAACTGTGCACGGAGCAACTGTGCATCAGGCCATCTGCACACGTTTATATTTCAACGTACACAGATGAGACACACTAGACTGAGCACATCTAAATGTCGATTAAATGTCGGAATGACTAAATAAAATAAAAAATGAAATAAAATTACTATAAAATGACTGAATGTCGACGTGCATAGATGGTCCGCTGCACACTTATGCCTGTCGTCTAGACCAAACTACGGGGATGGTATGTGGGGGTAGTTTAACTACTATATATATATATATATATATATATAAAATGTATCGGAATCAACTCATTTTTGTCCTGAACATTTGGATATGAGTGGCTTTATACCAAACGTTTGCAAGGTTAAGAAATTTGCAATATGCCTTATCGATTGTCTGGTGTCCAGTTGGAATATTTTTTGCAAGGCTTACGTGAATTATCGAAGATTGATGAGCCTCATTTTAATAATGAAGAAACGTTTTCAGAGGAAGAGTTCAATTCAATCAGTCCCATAACACGCGAGCAATTCAGGGATTTTTATACGTATTGCTATACTGTATGTGATGCTGTTCAAGATCGATGGGTATATCGCCGTATTAAAAAAAAGAATTTGATGATGTTTTTGTGTAAGATTTTGCCAACGGCTGAGTGATGATATTTTAAAAGTTATTTTTTCATATGATAGTAGGAAAAATGTAATTCTCATTATTTCTATCCCACTCCTGAAGTTGCAAAAGTGATTGCCTATATAGATGGAACTTATGTGTATATCCATAAACCTAGCAATTTCAGAGCACTCACGCAAACATACTGCGTTCATAAGGTTCGCTACTCACTTAAGCCATCCTTAGTAATGAATTCGACATCGATTTCATTGCGGACCGTGGTTATCGTGATGTCCTACCGCTTCTTGAAAATCTTGGTATTAACCATAAAATACTACCTCTGTTAGTTCGTGGACAAAGGCAATATGATAGAGAAGAAGTAAATGACTCAAGATTGATCACTAAGTCACGGTGGATCGTAAAGGCACGATATGGCCACATAAAATCTGTTTTTAAGTTCATACAGATGGCGGAAACGACCGTCGATTTAGCCCATACAATGTTACGAACATCACGTGAACCCAACATCGTTCAGGCCAGAGTTACAATTGATAACCTGCATATCAGGAATGCCAGATGGATTCATCTTAATGAACACCAAGTACCTCATTTGCCTAGGGTGGATATGAATTATCTGAAGGAACTGGCTCTAGGAATGCACCAGCTGGATCTAGCAGGAGCTTACATTTAAGATAAGTTTGACAGGGAGCGAATGGAATATTTGTATTTGGTGCGAGTGTATTCTCGTTCCAGAGGCGCAACGAAATATCAGATCTAAATATCCTATGTAGAAGATAACTTGGTTCAAGCAGCCGATGATCAAGAGCTACAGCTGGATGAAGAACAAAACAATGAAAAAATATTGGGGTACTACTGTACTTGCAAAACTGGGGCCAACACAGTCGGATTATGTGCACATGTAGCAAGCATATTATGGTATTTAGGATACGCGTGCCATCAGTCAGCAGTAAAGTATCCAAGAAGATCTGTGATTAATAATATTGCGAATTCGCGTCAAAGGGAACAGTATAATGATATACCAAAACTCGTATTGTTTGAGCAAACTAATTATCATTGTTGTCTTTACTGACCAGAGCGTCATCCAATAACAAAACATGCACTAATGTTGATATAACTGGTTTAAACACTTCTCGATTTTCATTCTTTAATCTTGCCTTAACTGGCTGGATAATACTCCGCTATTGCCTTAATTGGCAGTATCGTGCACTGATATCATGTTAATATTGTCTTGATTACCCGGATTTCGGATTACAGAGAGTTCGGCATGCTCCCTGAGTGCAGTGTCAAACAGTCATCCGTGGTGCAACACCGACGGAAAAGTATCCTTTTGTCGACCTTTAGACATGGATATTATTTTTTAGGGGGTCCCAAACTAAAAAATATCCGAGGGACAGTGAGTTTGGCATGATCTCTGAGCGCGATGCCAAACATTCCTAGAGGGTCCGTGGAACTTCTCGAGTATACATGAAACTTTAACTCTAGTAGAACTCCCACGCAAAAGTATCCTTTCCTCGACATTAAGGCACGGATATTGTTTATGCGGTCGCAAACTATAAAATATAAAAGGAACAGAGAGTTCGGCATAATCCCTGAGCGTAGTGCCAAATAGTCTTCCAGGGACCGTGGAACTCCTCTCGCGTCCATGAAAAGTGACATTTAGTCCCTCCTATCTCGATACCTGGCGTTTTTTGGACCCAGTATCTAAAGACGTTATTTTAGCAGGATATTATAAACCACATTATACTACAGTTTCAACCAATTGGACCGGGACCATATTTTTCATAGATGTTTGCGGGGTCCTTTGTTAAATCTGCGATTCCTTCCGAGAACCTTATTCCATATCTCATGTTCTTTGCTCAAAGTGGAATTTTCTATTCTTTTCATCTTATTTTTATTAAATAAAACCTTAATCTGAAGTCTTATCAAAAAATGGTGTCCGATATAACGCCGGATTCAACTCTTGTCTACTTCTGCCCCCTCCCGTAAGAGGTCCTTGACGGCTTTGACGCCGGATAGTGAGCACTGTCTAAGAAATTGTTTACAAATGACGAGAATGTACAAATATACACTTACCACTCTAGCAAGTTTTCATTGCAGCTTTTATGCGAACGCCGCTTTTTTCAACCAGTTCTTTATTCTATCAGCAATTATCTGTTCTGTCGCAGATTAAAATTGTCGAAGCATAACGTCTGAAATATATAATAGTAATGTCAATATCTGCGGTCCCAAATTGTCAATTATTCTTCAGACCATACCAGGAATATTCCCGAGCTATTGTGTCTGTCATGACTTGCTGTATGACTTCTCGTGTTGCCTTTTATACAGTTTTTCCTCCTCTCTTTCTTATTCTTCTTTTCTGAAGTGAATGTATTTTCTAATTTTCATATTTATTTTTTGGAGTTAACTAATAATTGTTACAAGTTCTTATACTCGTAAAAAACAAAAGATTTTCTATAAATAATAACTAATGTCAATAATATCAAATACCGTAAGCAAATTAATTTTATAACGAATCTGTATTTACTTATAACTTTTTCTAAAGCAATATGATTAGTTTCAATAAAATTTCTGAATTTCTCAACCTTCTCTTTAACCTTCAACGGTTTCAAAGGCAACATGTTCCAGCTTGGGCGAACGCCCGACTGGGTGTTTGGTACTCCTTCGATAATTAATATTATATCATTGAAGTTATCGTGCAGAATAGTCGTTGTATCTCTAATTTCATATAAAATGTCTTTGACTTCATCGATGGATTCACGATAATTATCCAAAGACATCAAACATTTTTAAAAATCCAAAATACTTCAAATCAACAAACTCACAAGGGTTGCTTTTGTCTTTTTTGTGCATCAAAATTGACAAAGCGTTGATCTAATTACAGATAACTTAATATTTCTACTTACTATTCTACTTATTTTTTTAGTGCGAAGTCTGCCTCTCTATCAAATTAAGCATTTAGGATGAGAATGTACAAAGCTTACTGATATTTTATTCATTTCGGGTATTTAAATTTAAAGCCAACGACAAAGATGATTCAAGTCTCATTAACCGACTTGTATGCTGCACACTCTCTCGCCGGTATAAAGATTTATTTTCGCTGATCCCAGTTTCTGGAAAAAGTAACAAAATTTTATTTCATATTTTTATAATAATTTAATTAAATATTTAATTAATTACTAAATAATAATTTAAATGAAATAAGCAGAAATCTCTCTTTCGTGATTGTGTAAGACAAACAATAAACATTAAATTTGCATGATAAAATTCTTCGAAATAAGAAAAATTGCAAAATCAAGGAATGAAAAATGATCTTCGGATAATTTCAACTTTATATTCTGATTAAAAAAAGGATACCTTTAACACTATTAAGATGCCTATTTTCTTTGTCCTCGAATGAATTTGAACCTTTTGGAAATTAAAAAAACTTTTTATAAGATCAAAAAGGAAAGCTTAGCCGGCAAGTGCTAAATGTCTTTATTTTTGTTCTAATCGTGTTCTGTATGAGTAAAGGGATAATACATGAACTCTCTTTAATCTCTTGAAAAGGAATACAACTGCTGCCAGGTCTAAAAACCTGCTGTTCGATCATTTTTAGCTGTAATACTGGCGGAATACTGGATTTGTGTTTTCTTGCACCAACGCATGATAAAATCTGATTTAGTGAAATAGTTCATTTCTTGCTATCAGAACTTTGTCTTATTCTAGGAATGGAGAATTTAAATTCGTAACATACGGGAAAAGTATGGATTTAACCTCAGGCATTTATAATTGAATGAAAAGTAAAAAAAAATGGACAAACTTAAGAAATTTGTAAAACTTACGTATAATGCACTTACTGGGTTCTTCTTTATTTTATGAAGTCATTTTTGGGGGCTAAAAGGTCATTTTGTAGGTACTTGGGGATCTGGAATACTGTGAGGAATATTTTCATCAGAACTGGAATACGTGGCCGTTTTAATCAAGAAAAAAATGTATTATATTATGAAATGTATATAATGTATAATGTATAATATTACGCTGATCCAATTAAAATAAAAGTATTAAAAATAAAATGTTCCCCTTTTTGACTAAATTAAAATACTGAAGAGAAAAAATGTCCCTCTTCCATTTCAGAGAAAAATTGACATTCAAAATTTTAGCTCTTTCAATTTAATGAAAATGGTAAAAACGCAAAAAAAATTTCCTCCATTCAACTTGATAAAAATCTTAAAGAAAAAAATATTAAAAATTAAAAACTGAAATTTCTTCCCTTAAAATGTTCGCCATCTGAACTGAATAAAACTTCTAAAAAAATGTATTTTTTCAATTTAGAAAAAATTGGATATCAAATTTCCTCCTTTCAAACTAGCAAGAAATCTTTAAAATATATAATGTCCCTCTGCCTATGCAACAAATATCAAACTGAAAATATCCTCCTTTCAAATCTCGTTTTCCGCGTTTCATGTTAAAAATACAAAATTTTCCAGACTTCAACTCGATATCAAAAGTGAAAAAAACAAAATTACTCCTTCACTAATAAAAATAGTAAATGTCCCTTTTTCAATTCAGAGAAAACTGAAACACAAAATATCGCCTCTTCCAGCGCAAGAAAAATGTTAAAAGAAAAAATTGCCTCTTCTAATCAAGAAAAACTATGCATAATTTAATTTCTTCCCACTCAATAAAAATTTTAAAAACAAAAAAAGCTTCTTTCAATCTAGAGAAACAAACTAGAAAAAAACAAACGAAAAGTTATCTCTGACAACTTCATAAAAATGATAAAAACAAAAAAAGGTCCTCTTCCAATGCCGAAAAAATTGTAAAAAAATTTCCTCTTTTCCAACTGCCTTTTAACTAACTTTTTTATCTAAAATTATCAAACTAAAGCGCCTTGAATTTTGTATGTCTTCAAAACTGAATTATCAATTTCATCGAATTAAGAATGTGCTTTAAAAAATAAACCTGCTAATTGGATAATAATTAAATAAGATAGTGATATAACTAAATTACTATACATTATATACTTATATATGAATAAAAAAATAATAATTGCATTGCATTATATCATGCGATATGAAATTGGTGGTATTCAAAGTGGTTAGATAGTTTTTTTCCTTTTAAAAATGTGGAGAATGCCCGGTCAACAAATAAATTTATTGGAATTTCGCGGATCTCAATATATTTCCAGTCATTTCCCGTATTTCCAGTCCATTCGCACTCTGTTTACTCTCTTCAGGTTTCGTTATGACCAAAGTCGTATTTAAACAGCAAGCATAATAGTAGCATTTGATAAAAATAATCTTTGATTTCTAAACACTAATCTGCTTTGAATAGAACGTAAGTAAAATCTATGTATTATGTTTGAGCGTCAAATTGAGGCCGTTTTTATAGTTTATGTAAAAAAGAAGAGAAAAAGATTTTTTCATAACGCCTATAATGGAATTTCGGGTTTCGATACCTGTAGAGCTGTTTGAAATACGGTGTTTGCATCCCTAGGGTTAAAACATTTTGTCTTCAACTTTCGGTACGTGCAGAGTGGATTGAAATACGGTGTTTGCATCCCTAGGGTTGAAATATTTTGTTTCAATTCTAGGGTACCCAGGTAGGATGGTAGGTACGTAGGTTGGAAGGTAGGGTCTACAGATACCTGAACCTGAATTTTAAATATATTTGCTATGAAAAACAGTATGAATTACTAGGAATGCAACACACAATCACAAGTAGTGTGAATTCAGTCCTCGCTTCGCTCGGCCAGCAAGCTTCCCACTCGTAATCCAGTCCCCACTAACACTTCTGTATGCACTAATCGGTCCCCGAGATTACTCTTTTTGGAAAAGTAAAAAAAGGCCCCTGATAACGAGTATCTTTGGTTGGTTTTCGAAATATGGGTCAAATTTGATTTAAAAATTTTTTTTAAACAATTTCATTATTTATTCACAACAAAAATGTACAATATCATTTTTAATATATCTGAGCAGAAATAAAACTTTTTTGCGTCTTGCACTTTTTTTGTACGATGAACCGTTTGCAACTTACAGCGTTATTAACAAACGATATTTGAACAAAATTGACATATTTGCACAGTGTTAATTCAGAATCTATGCATTTACTACTATTCATTTATTCATGAACAATCATCCAGATCAACTAGTGTCATAATTTTGCTTCAGATTTTTGCAAAAGCTTTATTTAGAATTATTAAAATAATTTATTGTTTATAATTTCTTTTCCTAAATTGTTTATAACAATGGATATTAATAATGAACCTCAATAACCAGAATTTACTTACATTTTTTTTATTAATCCTTGACACACGATTAAACTTTTTACTCTCCTGATATTTTTTCACACGACCAGCCATTATTTGTTTATCGTATTATAAACATTGCATTTTTTATAAACATACCCTCCCCTAAAAGCCACAATTTTCAATTTATTTGTGATTACTTTTATTATATCCTTAATGTTAGCATAAACAATGTAATATCTTGGGTAGTCTTTTTTATACCCGCGCCTTTATGTTTATAACTATTTTTATTAAAAAACACGCTCAAATATGAAAATCGATTTTTTCTTAATTTTTTTATTAATCTATGGCACAAAATAAAAATTTTCACTCTCGTGATATTTTTTCGTACGACCAACCATTTTTAATTTATGGCCTTATAAACAATGTATTGTTTATAAACATACGCTCCCCTAAAAGCCACAATTTTCAATTTATTAGCGATTACCTTTTTTTATATCTTTAATTTTACCATAAACAATGTAACTAATATGGGTAATATCTTTGATACCCTAGCATTATTGTTTATAAGGCCA
The DNA here is from genome assembly GCA_010014905.2 of Druon quercuslanigerum. Lineage (NCBI taxonomy): Eukaryota > Metazoa > Arthropoda > Insecta > Hymenoptera > Cynipidae > Druon > Druon quercuslanigerum. The sequence goes on from JAAAKG020217161.1 coordinate 21,825, forward strand.
TAAATAAATAATGGCACGTCGTTCGAGAAAATATCACTAGTATTGTTTCGGATTAGAATCGAACATAATGATAATCGCGCAAGTGACTAGGAAAACACAAGAAAACACAGATTTAAAACAATGCAACGTAATAAACTTTAATTTTGCTTCATTAGAGATACACA
>JAAAKG020217172.1:0-21987 GCA_010014905.2 Druon quercuslanigerum
GCGCGAAGTGGACGGGAAAATCGTGAAAAGGGGAAGGTGAAAAGGGGAATAGGAAAAGGAAACAGTAAAGGGGAATTAGAAAAATAAAGAGGCAAGGAAAAAATGAGAAAGCGGAAAAGGGGAAAGGGCAAAAGAGACAAAATAAAATGAGAAAATAGGAAAAACAACGAGCATTACGGGTGAAGGGGGAAAAAGTAAGATTTTAAATTAAAGAAAAAAGGGGAAATGGGAAAAGGGAAAAAGAGAACAACAAAAGGGAAAAGGAAAGAATAGGAAAAGGGGAATTGGAAAAAGTTAAAAGGGGAAGAACAAGGGTTAAGCGGAACGGAAAAGGAGAAAGGAAAATACAATGGAAATAAGAATGGGGAAAGCGACAGGGCAAATTAGTATACAGGGAAATGGGAAAAGGTGAAAAGAGAACAATAATAGGGGAAAGGTGAAAATAGGAAAAGGGGAATCGGGGAAAGTGAAAAGGGGAAGGAAAAGGGTTCAACGGAACAGAAAAGGAGAGAGGAAAATACAAGGGGAATAAGAATGGGAAAAGCGAAAGGGCAAATTAGTATACAGGGAAATGGGAAAAGGTGAAAAGAGAACAATAACAGGGGAAAAGTAAAAATAGGAAAAGGGGAATCGGGAAAAGTGAAAAGGGGAAGAAAAAGGGTTAAACGGAACAGAAAAGGAGAAAGGAAAATACAAGGGGAATGAGAATGGGGAAAGCGACAGGGCAAATTAGTATACAGGGAAATGAGAAAAGGTGAAAAGAGAACAATAAAAGGGGAAAGGTAAAAATAGGAAAAGGGGAATCGGGAAAAGTGAAAAGGGGTAAACTGAACGGAAAAGGATAAAGGAAACTACAAGGGAAATGAGAATGGGAAAAGCGACAGGGCAAATTGGTATACAGGGAAATGGGAAAAGGTAAAAAGAGAACAATAAAAGGGGAAACGATAAAATAGGAAAATAGGAATCGGGAAAAGTAATAAGGGGAAGAAAAAGGGTTAAATGGAACGTAAAAGGAGAAAGGAAAATACAAGGGGAATAAGAATGGGGAAAGCGACAGGGCAAATTAGTAAACAGGGAAATAGGAAAAGGTGAAAAGAGAACAATAAAAGGGGAAAAATAAAAATAGGAAAAGGGGAATCAGGAAAAGTAAAAAGGGGAAGGAATTAACGGGGTAAACTGAACGAAAAAGGAGAAAGGAAAATACTAGGGGAATGAGAATGGGGAAAGCGACAGAACAAGTTAGTATACAGGGAAATAGGAAAAGGGGAAAAGAGAGCAATAAAAGGAGAAAGGTGAAAATAGGAAAATGGGAATCAGGAAAAATGAAAAGGGGAAGGAAACGGGGTAAACTGAACGAAAAAGGAGAAAGGAAAATACGAGGGGAATGAGAATAGGGAAAGCGACAGAACAAATTAGTATACAGGGAAATGGGGAAAGGGGAAAAGAGAGCAATAAAAGGAGAGAGGTGAAAATAGGAAAATGGGAATCGGGAAAAATGAAAAGGGGAAGGAAAAGGGCTAAACGGAACAGAAAAGGAGAAAGGAAAATACAAAGGGGAAACGGAATTGGGAAAGCGACAGGGCAAATTAGTATACAGGGAAATGGGAAAAGGTGAAAAGAGAACAATAAAAGGGGAAAGGAGAAAAGGGGAAAAGGAGAATCGGGAAAAGTGAAAAGGGGAAGGAAAGGGGTTAAACAAAACGGAAAAGGAGGAAGGAAAATACAAAGGGGATGAGAATGGGGAAAGCGACAGGGCAAATGGAAAAAGGGGGAAAGGGGAAAAGAAAATGGTAAAAGGGAAAAGTAAGAGAGAGAGAGATTTCTCGATCTAGACACTTCCCGGTAAAAAAAACAAAATTATTTATCTGCATTGCATGATTGTTTTCAAGAAGGGTAGGATAAAAAGTATATTATTTTAGACTATTCTGTTAAACATTTTAAATCAGATCGAGCACCTAAACCCATCATTTTTTGTCTGGCCTGATTTTTTGTTCTAATTGCCTCAATATATAAAAATGTCCTTATTACTTTGAAAAATAGAAAAAACCATTAATCATTCATAAAGTCGAGCGAGGTGGGAATTAGCATATATGGACTAAAATGTTTTCAAGAATATTCATTAGTTTTTGAAATTATCATTTTGAATATTTGAGAGTTCTAAATGCTTAAAAAGTTCAAAAATTTTAAAAATTATTAAAAAGTTTAAAGTCCTTAAAGTTTTAAATTTTAAAATTGCCGGCTTGGTATTTCAATTTTCATTGTAGCAGCTTCTCCAACATTTTTCAGTAAGTATCTATTTTGTTGAAAAATCGCTTTTCTTCGGATGAAAAATAATTTTTGTAAGGAAAAATTTAATTATTCCTTTTTTGGCAAAAAGTTAACTTTTTTGTTGAAAATTTATATTTTTGACTTTTAGCCAAACATTCAAAACAAACAAAAATTTTAAAAAGTTTTAAACATGGCAAAAATAATCATTTTTTAATAGTATAAGAATTGTCAATCTAAATTTTTTATTATATATAAAACAAATTTTGAAACTATTTTCATGAATTTTCAACTAAAACGGATGGTTACATTTTCAACCAAACAAACAAAATTTTTTGTGCAGAGAAATAATTTAAATTTTAACTTTAAATAATTGATTTTCGATTAAAAGAAAATAATTTTCAACTAGGAAAATAAATTTTCTACCAAGAAATATCACTTTCAACAAAATTCATGAATTTTCAAACAAATAATTGAATTTTCAAGTAAAGAAGGTTTATGTTCCAATGAACATTATATAGTTAAATTTTTAGTTAAAAAATTAATTAAAATTTTTTATAAACAACTGTTTTTTTAAGTCAACCAAATGAAGTTTGAACAAAGAAAAATAATTTTCTACGAAAAAAGATATACTTTCAACCAAATACAGGAATTTGTCGAACGAATGTCTTCTTTCTTTTTTTTAAATGTTAAAAAAATATATTAAAAGCACGGTCAATGAATCGAATCATTTGCTGCAATTCATAAACAAAATTCTCAAATAATATAAGATCTTAAAGAAAATCCGTAACAAAATGTTAAAAAATAAACCGAGTTTAAAAAAAGTGTGTCTTGTGGGTGTTAAATTGTCTCATTAGAAAGACAAAAAAGAACACTGATCTTGAGGGAATTTTTAAGTTGTACATTGAATTTTAGCTGGAGCTAGAAAAATCAATTTAATTATTTAATTTTTTACATAAATCTTTTCTAGTATACTTAAGATAACTTTTGAAAATTATCACATGAATAAATAAATTTTCTCAGTTCCTGCCGAAAGAATAAGTAGAAGTACAAAATTCCTTAAAAACCGGAATTCCATTTTTCTTTTTCTTACCTGATAATATAAAACTTATTAGGACAAATTACTTAAATTATTTTTTTGCTTACCAGATTATTTTATTCAACGCAGATTTCATCGATTTAAAAAATATATTTCTATCTATAGTCTGGACGGCGTTGCGACCTTCCAAAGTTGAGGGTAATTTCCAGTAGGTCATCTGGCTACTGGTCAGACACTATCCGTTGGTAGTGCATTCTTATTTTTTTTCTTTTAAATCAAAAATTATTTCTCCCATTAAATTAAGAAATTAGACTGGCTCATAGCGCGTGATTGATGGTGCTAGTGATTCTAAATAAATTTAAAGTACATCAGTACTAAGGGGAAGGAAAAGGGGTAAACTGAACGGAAAAGAAGAAAGGAAAATACTAGGGGGATGCGAATAGGGAAAACGACAGAACAAGTTAGTATACAGGGAAACGACAGGGTAAATTAGTACAGAGGGAAATGGTAAAAGGTGAAAAGGTGAAAAGAGAACAATAACAGGGGTTAGAAGAGAATAGGAAAAGGGGAATTGGGGAAAGTGAAAAGGGGGAGGAAAAGGTTTAAACTCAACGGAAAAGGAGAAAGGAAAATATAAGGGGAATGAAAATGGGGAAAGCGACAGGGCAAATTAGTAAACAGGGAAATGGGAAAAGGTGAAAAGAGAACAATAAAAGGAGAAAGGTAAAAACAGGAAAAGGGGAATCGGGAAAAATGAAAAGGGGAAGGAAAAGGGTTAAACGGAACAGAAAAGGAGAAAGGAAAATACAAAGGGGAAACGAAATGGGGAAAGCGACAGGGCAAATTAGTATACAGGGAAATGGGAAAAGGTGAAAAGAGAACAATAAAAGGGGAAAGGAGAAAATAGGAAGAGGGGAATCGGGAAAAGTGAAAAGGGGAAGGAAAGGGGTTAAACAAAACGGAAAAGGAGGAAGGAAAATACAAGAGGGATGAGAATGGGGAAAGCGACAGGGAAAACGGAAAAAGGGAGAAAGGGGAAAGGAAAATGGTAAAAGGGAAAAGTAAGAGAGAGAGAGAGATTTCTCGATCTAGACACTTCCCGGTAAAAAAAAAAAAAAAATTCTTTATCTGCATTGCATGATTGTTTTCAAGAAGGGTAGGATAAAAAGTATACTATTTTAGACTATTCTGTTAAACAATTTAAATGGGATCGAGCACCTAAACCTATCATTTTTTGTCTGGCCTGACTGCAACGTGAACAAGTGAACTGCAATGTTCACGAAACGTCGGAAAAAATCGTAGTTTTTTTACACGATTGGAACCCGAAATATTCATTTTGATCAAAATGGATCATCGTAAAAGCATTAAATCTGTAATTTTACAAATTATTGATATCAGGCATGTGTGATTGATTTTTTTATTTCCTATCATTTATCTTTGCAGAATTATTGGCTGTAGCTCCTGGTTATTGTTGTGGCCTTGGCGGAAAAGGACCCAAAACACTAGAAGGACCAGAAGATTATGCTCCACCAGCAAACCCCTGAGGCAGTCATGTGGTTTCGCCAAAACACCATGGAAGACAAGTAAGCCACAGTCCTGGGTCTTCGCCAGGAAACGAAGGAAGCTACAGTCCTGGGTCTTCGCTAAGACACCAAGGAGGGTACAGTCCTAGGGAGGTAGCAAAACACCCCATAAACCACGCCAATCAGGGTGCTATGTTTGCATCAGAACCCTACGGAAACCAAGGTCATCCAGGTTCGCCACCATTCACAGGAATACTTCACAAGAGTGGTTCGGGATACTTCGAAGGACACGGAATTGAACGTAGTAGCTCATCAAATTACGACCCTCGTCCGGTGAAGTCAGCATATAATGACAGAGGTCAAGAAACTTTGGACTATCTCCGAAAATCCAACTCATACATAAGACATATGTAACGAACATTAATTGTAATGAAATTAAGTTTAATCATATTTCTTTGATCATACCATGTGTAAACTTAACATTTTCACTTTAGACGACGAGTGCCACAAAGGTCTTCAGATGTCTCAAATGAATGTGATTAGTTTAGACGACCAGTATCATGATTATAATTAGAGGACAATTTATTTTCGAGTTGAGACCTAGGTTTATTGTGCATTCACGAAAAACAGCAGACAGGTTGAATTAATAATGATCTCTGGCCTAGTGTATTATGTAGAATTGTATTGAATCTACTTAAGGGCCTTTAAATTCTTTCCACTTTTTTGTATTCTTTTGAATTCCGTAAATTCTGTGAACTTCTTGAAGTCCTCAAAATTACTGAAAGTCAACAGATTCTTTTATTTCTTCGATTTTCTAAATTCGAATGATGCTTTCGATTCTCGAAATTCTCTGAAATCCTTGAATTCTCAGAATTCCTTAAATTATCTGACCTCTTGGAGTTCTCCGAGTTGTTTGAATTCGCTTAATTGCATCAATTCCAATTATCTAATTTCTTAGAATTCAATCTATCTTTGAAAGAGTTTGAATGCTTGGAATTACCTGAGTTCAATCAATTCTTTGAATTCCTTAAATGCTATAAATTCTTTGAATGCTCGGAATCCCTTGAATTCTCTAGACTCATTGAATCCTGTATAGAGAGGTTTTTTTAAACATTTAAAGTAACCGACGGTAGTAACAGTAGCAGAGTAACTGTCGAGCGAGGGGTTCGATGCATAAAGTTAATACAGATAGAGGTGACAAGACATGGGCCGCTCTGTAAGCGGGACCGTCTGTCTCAACTTCGCTGAGGGAGAAAGAGACAGAGCGCCTCGGGTTCTCTTGAAGAGTGGGAGGAATGGGAATGGGAATATGTTTTAACTGCAAATTTACCCTGTATATTTTTTATTGAAAATTTATGTTCTCAAGTTGAAAATTCAAATATTTTTTCAAATATATTTTCATAAATATTTTCAAATATTCAAATTCCTGTCTTTAATTGAAAATTTGAATTAGTTGGAGAATATTTAAGCTTTTGGTATAAAATTCATCTTATTGATTGAAAATTAGTTTTTTTATTATTTAGATTTAATTTTTTGAACTAAAAATGTAACTTCCATTTTTTGTTGAAAATGGAACTTTTTTATTAAATCTTATCTAAAAATTATACTATTTCGTTGAAAATTTACTTTGATTTTATCGAAAATTAGGTTTTTACTGAAAATTGAATTATTCTATTTTTAGTTGAAAATATATCTGTTTTATCTTTTTGGTAAAAATTAATTTCTGTTCTTGAAAATTTAAATATTTTGTTAAAAATTCGTTTCTTTTTTGGTTGAAAATTTATGTGCTTTGGTTGAAAATTTATGTATTGGGTTACAATTAATTTTTTTTTTAGTTGAAGATTTATCATTTTAGTTAAAAATTCACTTGAACTATTCCATTTTTTGTGGAAAATTTACTATTTTCCATATAAATGTAATCTTTTCTTCTGTAAATTTTTCTGTTTTGTAAAAAATTTAGCAATAATATTTTTGTTAAAAATTCATTTCTTTGGTTGTAAAAAAAATATTTAGTTAGAAATTCGTTTTTTTATAGAAAATTTATCTTTTGTGTTGAAAATTCCGCTATTTGGTCAAAAATTCATCACTGTGATAAGAAATTGATTTATTTGGCTGCAAATTCTTTTCTTTTTAGTTAAAAACTAATTTTTGTAGCTGAATTCAATTTTGCTTAAAAGTTTTATATTTTTCGTTAAAAATTAATTAATTTTGCTGTAAGCTCGTTTTTTCCTTTGTTCAAAATTTACTGTTCTAACTGCAAATTAAACTATTCTAGGTTTGGTTTGTAAATTTATACTTTGCACTTGAGAATTTATATAGTTTATAAAAAATGTATCTTTTTTCGTAGAAAATTCACCTTTAGGGTTTAAAATTGAATTATTTTTTCAAGAATTCATTCTTTTTGGTTAAAAATTGAATGCTTTAAATTTTAATTCCTCTATTTTGCAGATAAAAATTTTTTTTTTGTTGAACATTTATATTTTTAACATTTCAACTATTCTAATTTTCGCTGAAAATTGATATTTTATAGGTGAAAATTCATGTACTTTGTTGAAAATGAGTCTTTTTTGGTATAAAATTATTATTTTCGGTGTAAAATTCAACTATTTGTTTAAAAATTTATATTTTTGATTAAAGATTCTTCATTTTAGTTTAAAAAAATGCCTTTCTCAGGCTCAAAATTTATCTTCTTGATTTGAAAACTCAACTAAAAAGTGTTTAAAATGTATTGAGAAACAAAATTTTTTTGAATAATTATTATTAATCTTTTAGGTGTCTGGTTTGTTTTATACCTAGAATAATTTAAAAATAGGAATATTGTAGCAACTCTGAGAAAGGCATTGTTTAATGCGAATAATATGTTTTCCATTATTTTGACTTATTTTATTATTTAAATTTAGCGCCCTTTTCAATTTAAAGCGATACCTTTTCGCGGGAAATTCAAAATACTTGTAAATGCTCATAAATTCCCAAAGCGCAAAAACGTCGAGCATATTCTCGAGAATATTCTCGAGAATATTCTTATGCTCGTGAGAATTTCTCCGAGCACTTAAATTATTAAGAACACTACTGGTGTGTGCTCTCGGAAGAATTGAGTTGAAATTTGTTTTCCTTTTTTTCTTAGCTTAGAATTTAACTATTATATTTAAATCCATTTTTTTGTTAAAAATTAATTCGTCAGGCTACGAATTTAGCTATTCATTTTTTGTTTAAAAATTCAACAATTTGGTTGAAAATTGATGTATTTTATATTTTCATTATAAATTCACCTTTCAAAGTACAAAATTCCATTTTTTGGATTGAAAATTTAACTCTTTTTATAGAAAATTGTAAGGTAACTGACCATCCCCTTGCAACAGGCAACCCCTATCACCCGAAAGAAAATCAGGCCCAGCAGCCAAGCGCCACATAAAGCGAAGCCGCGAACTTCACGCCATCACTTTTCCGCGAGGCGCGGGGGCGTGAATAGGAAATCCCCTTTAAAAAGGGGATGCTGAGCCTGATTTGGCATTGGGGGGCTCGCTGGCGAGCGAGAGTGAACTAGTTTCACACTAGTGCCAGGGCTAAGATTAAAAACCTTAGTCCCTGAGCCTTGTAGAAACTTATTCTCGGGGTGAATTATCGCGTGGACTAGGTGGTTGTACCGCCCAGATCTGATGTGAACTCCCAGAGGTAGGCACTCTCCTTCGGATAGCTCTTTTAGTGTGAGAGGTCTCTTAGTAAGCCTTCCTCGCCCAAGATCTTCTTAAGTAGCTAGGGGTGACTAAATTGAAGTCTGTCGAGCGTAGCTCCAACTTCGTTTAGGCTCTCCAAAGTATAGTAACTGACGTCGAGAACGGGCGTGGGAATTGTATTCCCACTAACCAAGTTAAGACTCAGCTAAACTATCCGCTCCTTAGTAAGTATCTCAAGTAGATATTTTATCCTCGATACGACGATTTGTAGGTAGGAAATATTCTTAGTCCTAGAGTCGAAACTCTGCCGCGAGCTAGCCTAGATGCGAAGAAGACCCGTGTGTCTTAAAGAGTAGATTTTCTCAGAGAAAGCGTATAGCGCCATACAAAAATAAATGTATTTGAAGATAGAAATAAATTCTGTTCAATTTTGAAATAAATTTGTACTTTAAAACTTTCTTTATTTTTCCTCACGGGTTACTCAAAATAATCTCTTGTATCGCAGAGTCTGAGAAACTTTCAAATTTAAAGTATTTTATTGAAAATTCGTTTCTCTTTTGTTACAAGTCGGGGCTTGTGGTTTTCCCAACTTGATCTATTGGTTATGGGCTGCTGGTGAGAGAGCCGGCCCGAGGAGAATCGCAGCTCTCGGTGCTGTGATGGGCCGGTCCAAGAGATACCGAAGCCCGATGTTGTAGCCTGTCACTGTTGTTGTTGTTTCCTGCTCTCGACTGACCGGGAAGGAAGCGGAGCTCGTACTAGCAGATGGTAGTTGTTGCTTCTCAGGCAGGCGTGCAGCTGTCCCATGGACTTGACTTCACGGTTGTGGCTGGTGGGCGGCTGCTGCTGGATCCTGGTGGTCCCGCCGGTTGAGAGGAGGTAACGCCAAGCCATTAAAAACAATCCATGTCCGTCTGTTGCCTCTGCCTCAGGGCCGATGTCTAACGAGACCGAGGCTCGTGCCGACAGAATGAGGCCCGTCGGCCTCATCTTTCGATCTGATGACCCGTTTTTTCTTTTTTTGGGACCGAAAAGTCCCTTTGTCAGGTTGGAAAGAGAAGAGTAGAGGAGGGAAGACGGGGATCGGCCTAACTTACAGGACTAGGCTTCTTCAGGGGAAGTAACATCCACCGCGGTCGCTTAACAGGAGGAGTCAGAGGCGAGAAAACCTCGTCGTCTTGAGCGAACGATGGCTTTTGGACTCTGTGAGAAGGAAGAGGATGAGGAGCGGTAGTCCTCTAGCGAGGTGAAGTAGGCGAGGGATTCTCGGAGAGCAGCCAAACGCTTAGTTCCGTTTCCGGACATTGGAAGTGCTAAAGGAATAGGAGAGGCAAAGAAAGTTAGGGTAAAAGTAGTAAGGGAGGTTTGCGGAGCCGTGAGGAGGCAGACCGACCTCGGGAGAATAAGTAGAGAAATTGTTTGCAAAGCTGCAGGGACAGCGGACCGACCCTTTTAAAAAAAGAAAAGAATAAGATTTGCGGAGTTGCGAGAGAGGCAGACCTACCTAATGAAAAAAGTAGAGTAGGGAGTTTGACGGAGCTGCAAAAGGACAGATTGACCTCAGAGTGTGTGTGTGTGTGTGTGTGTGTGTGTGTGTGAGAGAGAGAGATGCGAGGCTTGCGGAGCTCATCATTGCGGACCGGCCTCTGGTTGAAGTATAGGTTTCGAGGTTTGCGGTGCTACGGTGAGCAGACCAACCTATGAAAAGAGAGAGAGATTTTGGAATGTTTTAAGGAGGAGTAAGGGAATGGTGGAGTAAAAGAAACTAAGGGTTGATTTTATTTTTTTTTTACTCTTGCAACTCAAAAATTGGTACAGAGACCGAAGACTTCGACGAGAGGATGATGAGTCCTGCTCGGAGGTCGGAGCGACAGTGCACTGTTTCGACCGAGTACACCGTCTTTTATCCTCGCTCGGCGCGAGACTGTTGGCCAACGATTGGCGCGGAGCTCACGAGGAAGATGAAGGGCCTTCCCTGAACGTTGCTTACGGTAAATTCGTTAACGCGAATTTTATCGAGTATTGACATGAGAGTTTGAAAAATAAAAACGAGACAATACTACAAGGCGTGGTAGAAAATAAGAATTTAAAAGTAAAATAACAAACATGGTAAAAACGAGAATTTAAAAGTAAAATTAAGGTTATGGAAAACAGAGAGACGAGAACTAGAATTTTCATAAACATGGATCGTAGAAAGTAAAACGAGAATTTTAAAAGTAAAGATAAAATTAAGAAAATGGTTGCAAACGAGGTAAAATCAAGTTTTAAGCGAAATTAAGAACAGAAAATAAAAAAATAGAGGTTAGAACTAAGATATTTCAAATATTTAAAATACGTTGAAAAATTAGGCGAAATAATCATAGGAAAAATTGGAAAAGATAAGCTTAAAACACGAAATATAATATACCTTAAAAGGAAATTATACAAAGAAATAGCTAATCCGAGAATCACAATATAAATGTAAATGTAGTTGATTATTATAAACCAAAATACAGGTATTTTCAAACCCTTGGCTTTGGTAAAATAAAATAAAAATATTTTTTGAAAATTAATTTTTAAAGAACATACTTAGGTTGGCTGCCAATGGCCGGGTTTTCCTTACTCGGAGGAAAGAGAAAGAGAGAGAGAGAGAGAGAGAGAGAGAGAGAGAGCGAGAGGCAGGAGGCCGACGCTTGCCTCGGCCTGGCGCGTGATAGGGAAACCTTACATCACAGCTGTCGTGAATCAGAGGGAAAGTGAGGGCGTCAAAATTCCATTGGAAGGTTTTCCTAGCTCGGGTTTATGTTTTGTAAACACAAGCGGGGATTCATTCCTGACAAATTATTTTCTGATGGTTCTCAATCTAGGGAACTAGGTGGACTATTTTACTTTTTTAGGAAATCAACTCTTCTTTTGTTTGAAAAAAAATCCTTTTTTGACTATTCTGTTGAAAATTCGTTTTTTTTGTGTGAATTCAACCGTTTTATATCATAATCTAAAAAAATTTCGATTACAAAAACAGCTGTTACAGTCACTATTTTTTAACTTCGGCTTTTTAGTATAAATATAATTTCTTTTAGTTAAAAATACAACTACTTGAGTTTTTTTAAATAACTTTAGCAGTTTTTTAAATTACAACAATTTTTTAAATTGAAATATCAAACACGCGTTACATTTTTCGTTAAGAATGGCAATTTTTTTGGTACAAATTTCAAATTAGGTCGAGCATTTATACTATCCATGTTTTTGTCTGACTAGCCTGATTGTTCTAAATGCCTTAATAAATAAAAATACTTCTAACTTCTTTGAAAAATAGAGAAAATCCTCAAAATAATTTCATTTGCTAAAAATTAAACTAATTTTTTAAGAATTGTTCTTTTTTCTTTTGGAAAAAAGTATTTTCAAGTGAGAATAAACTACTGAATTTTTACTTTGACATTAGTCGCTTTTTATTCAAAATTCGTTTTTTTCAGAAAATTAATCATCTTGGTTAAACCTCAATTAACTGTTTTATCGAAAATTTCTGCTTTTTGCGTGTAAATAAATGGGAAACCGAGAAAAGTGTTAAGAGACTTGATTTTACCTTTTTAAGAATTTTCTCTTCTTTAAGACACAACTAACTAAGCTTAACATAATTTAACGAATTATAATTATTATATTAACATTTAAATAAAATAAATATTTTATATTATTACATTCATAACGATAAGAGCAATAATGTAATAATAAATAATAAATAACAATAATTAACTTATTTGGCTTATTCTTTAAAAAATTTTTAATGATTGATTATTGATTTTATGGGAAGGCTGAGTACAAAATTTCCTGAAAATGGGAATTTTATTTTTGCCTTTATCACATGATAATATAATACCCACAAGGCCAGCTTACTTCTATGAAGGGTCATACAACGCTAAATTTAATTTTTTTTAACTTAAAAAAAAACTTATCTATATTTTAGGCAGCATTATGACTTTTCAAAGCAAAGACTAACATTCAGTAGGTCACCCGGTTAGTGGTCAGACCACATACTAGATCACGCGGTTTGTGAAATGAACAATTGTGAATTGTGAATTGTGTTAAATGAACCAAAAAATAGGAGTTTTTAAAAGAAAATTTAAATTATCAAGAAAAGCAGATTTTTCAATTCCTGAAGAAAAAAAGTCTTATCCAAAATGTTTAGTTTTTAATTCATAGCGACGAATTTAAAAAAAGTGGATTTTGCAACCCAAAAAATGCATTTTCGATAAAATAAAATAAATAAAAAAAATAAATAAATAGTAGAATTTTCAACTGAAGAATATTATTGTTTAAAAAAAGAATGATATATATTAATTTTTAGTGAAAATTAAAAAAAAGAAATTTTTACCGCAAAAAAGTCAATTAAAATTATTTATATTAAACATAAATGTTAATTATTGACAATATTCTGCAGTCGTTTATTCATAAGTCGTTTGAGATTTTAATATTAGGAAATAAAAAACAAAGAAGTTTAATGTTTATTTTACCTGTCTTATATACACCAAAGGAAATCAATTTGTGTTTTTAGCCTTTATTTATATTCCAAGAAATTGCAATCTCATTTCTTTGAATAAAGTTAAATCTGTTGAGCTGTCCCATTCTTTTTTCACAAAATTCAAATTTATTTAATGATCAGTCACTTAGTAAGAATATTTAATAAAATAACTAAATTTAAAATATATTCTTTTAAAACTGGAGTGTTTTCATAATAAGTTGTACCGTTCTTTTTGGTTTTTATGCTTATTTCTTTGCGTATGATATATTTTGTTGAAAATTTGTCCTCTTTGGCAGAAAATGAATCTCCTTTTGTATAAAAATTTAATTTTTGTCAAAAAATTATTTCATTTGTTGAAACTTGAACTATTTCGTTAAAAAATCTTTTCTTATTTCCTTTTAAATTAATTTTAGTAGCGGAAAAATCAATTAGAAAATTTTTAGTGGAAAATTCAAGTATTTTTTTTTTATAATTCGTTGTTTTTAGTTAAATTTCACTGTTTTATATTGCAGTTGAAACCCTTTATGGTTAGAATATCAACTATTAGATTTATCTCTGAGAATTAATTTTTTTTAATTGACCTACACGCAAAAAAAATTTTTAATTACTTCAAAAAGAAAATTAAAAAAAAATTTAATTACTGTAAAAAAAATTTCAGTTTGACTTTTCAATATAAAAATATGAGCTTTAGTCAAAATATAATTTTCGTACGAATTAGTTGAATTTTTAACCAAAAAGGATTTTTTGCTGACAACATTGTTGAATTTTCCAAAAAAAAGCTTGCATCTTTATTCAATAAAGATGTAATTTCTACTAGAATAGATGAATTTTTTAATTAAAAAGACAAATTTTCAAAAATATAGTTGAATTTGAAACCCAAAAATATGAATTTTCAAACAAAATGGATGGCGCTTCAAAAAAATATTAATTTTCTAAATTAATAATAAAAATAACTAAAAAGATAATCTTCAGTGGGAAACAGAAGCAAAAAGAAAAAATATATGCTCGTGCCGTAAAATTTCGCAAAAAAAATATTTTTAACAAAATAGTTACATTTTCAACCAAACAAATAAATTTTATACAAATCCGATTACATATGTAAACAATTTTTGACAAAAAATTGGAGGCAATTTTTACATTACATAATTTGTTTTCAGTAAAAAGAATTTAATTTAACCAATTAAATAAATTGTTTAAAAAAAAAAAGTAAAAGATTTTTTAAAACATAGAAAATTATTTTTATCCAACGCGAACGATTTTGTACCAAAAATACAATGTTTCAACCAAGCACAGACCTTTTTAACAGAATGTATTTTTTATGTTTTTAAAATATTTTAAAAATATATTAATTATTATTAAATACCTAAGAGTCATATTTCGTCAATAAAAAAAATCATCTGCTGCAAATCATACATAAAATTCTCAAATCATGCAGTATTTTTTTTAACAAAAGCATAATTAGTTATTAAAAAAATCTTGAGAAAGCTTATTAAATTTTATGTTTAATGACCCTAAGTTAAATTAATTTATCCTCGTGGGTATTAAATTATCTCATGAGAAAGGCAAAAATGGAATACCGATCTTTCAGGAATTTTTAAATTATATGTTGATTTTTGTCACGAGCTACAAAAATGATTTTTATTTTTTTGCTTTTTTAGACAAATAATCTTTTAGATATTAAAGAATACTTTGGTGAAATAACGCATAAATAAATTCATTTTCCCAGTTCCTGCGAAAAGCTTGAGCAGAAGTTAAAAATTCCTTAAGAATCAGAATTTCATTTTTGTCTTTCTAACCTAAAAATTTACTACACATTAGGCCAAATTACTTCAATTATTTAATTAGTTGCAAAATTATTTTATTTAATGCAGATTTTGTCGTTTTAAAATAAATATTTCTATGCATAGTCTGAACGGCGTTGTGACCTTCCAAAGTTAGTATAATTTGCAGTAGGTCATCCGGTTACTGGCCAGACACTGTCGGTAGTGTATTCTCAATTTTTGTATTAAAAAATTTTTTTTATCATTTTCGAAAAACTGTATCGATGTCAAAAATTTTACAAATTAAGAAATAACCACTATTAGAAATAATTTTTTTCTCATTATCTTAACAATCGAGAGTGGCCCAGATCTGAGACATGTCAGAAATCCATAAAATAAAAATTTCTAGGTGACAAGAAACCAAATTTTTGTTATCATTTTTCAAAAACTGTCAGGGTGTCTAAAAATCATACAAAATAAGAAATTAAAAATGAATTAAAAATCAATTTAAAAAAAATTATATTTCATGTAAATTTTTAACAAAAAATTGGAATAAAACTTGCTTTGAAAATTGTTTGAAAAAAATTGCTTACAAAAAAATATAAAAATTTTTTTTTGTCTGAAAATTTGGGCGCTTAAAGTAAATAATAAATTTATAATACTTAAATAAAAGAAATTATAATTAAATCTTTATGTAAATGAAATAGGGATGTTTTAATATAAATCGACTTTTATTATGCAAATTATATCAAATATTAAATTATACAATATTATGTAATAAATCGAAACATCTAAACCGTCTAAATATATTTAAAAAAGTAATGAAACTTTCCTAAACTTTTTAAAAAATTTCGTAAAATTATAAAAATAGCCTTCAAAGTTACTCTTAAAAATAATTTTTAAAAGCAAAAATCATTGGAAACTTTTCACGGATTCGTATGCATTTTCTTTATTATCTTAAAATTACAAATATTGATTTTTTTTCAAAACCATTTTTACTACAACCCAAAATAGAAAAACCTTGGATATAAATCTCACCTTCATGTTTTTTCAGTTCCTGGTATTAAAAATGCCTACAATTTTGCAAATTCCAAAATGAAAAAATTCAAGTATCACAAATTTTATACATTTCTGAAACTTGTTAAATAGGTCATTTTCACCCAAAGAAATAAATTGCCTATAAATAAATAATAAAAATAAAAGTAAATGATCAATTTATGTCACTTCAGAGGGAAAAATTAAAATTAAATCTTTATTTAATTGATATCGTAAAGAAATTGATCTTTTAATAATTAATTAATAATTTCACAAAATAAAATTCATTATATAAATTATATCCCATATTCAATTACCTAATCATAAAGTAAATAAAAAATTATGTACTTAATTTAAAAAATTTAAAATTCAATCTTCATTGCAAGTGAATATTTTGAAAACAATTAATCAGCTTATAATTAATTGATTACTTATAAACAGATTAAGCATACAACTATAATTTTTATCAGAATATTTAAATAATTTTTACTTGATATATTTTTTAAATGAACTTTATTTTAAAAAATTTGAATAATTAATAGCCTTCTAAAGTAATTCCAGAAAATGTAAGTCTTACTAGAATCATTTAAAAATTATTTAAAAAGTTCTCAATATAAAAGCATGAAAAAATAAATTTCTTTGAAAAATTTAAATAATTTTTCCATTATGTTTTTTTTTTTCGTTTGAAATTACATTTCGATACGATTTTTTGTTCAAAAATTAACTTGCAACAAAAAAAGAGAAAATTTGCAACGCGATAGTAAAATCTTCAACCAAAACGAATTAATTAATCTTCAACCAAAAAACTTAGTATTTAAAAAAGTAATTCAACTTTCAAAGAACTGCTTACATTAGTTTCAACCAGCCAAGGAAGGAATTTTATACCAAATAATTTGATCCTGAACAAAAAAAAATTTTGAACAGACCATTGTTTTTTTATAAAAAAAAGTGAAATTTATACTAAAGAAGTATAATTTTCAGAAAGAAAAAAAAATTAACTAACTTCTTAAATATTTTCGAAAAAAGAGTTGGAAAAAATTTAATTTTGTTAGGTTGAAAATCAAGTCAGTTTTCAAAAATTCGTATATTTGGTTGAACATTATTCTTATTGGTTAAAAATTAATTTTTTAAAGATAGATGTTCAAATTAAAAAACTTTTTTGTTTTCTTACAACGACAAATTAAATCTAAAAACAGCATCAATGAGAATTAAAATATTTATTTGAAAATTCCTTTTTCTTTGGTTAAAAAATAAATTCTTTAACAGAAATTTTAAATGTGCCATTGTCGGTGAAAAATTTAAATTTTCACTAATTTTTTCTACTAATTTGGTCACTAACTAAGCGTTGTGGGTATTTAATCATCACGTGAAGACAAAATTAAAATTTAGATTTTTTTCGATACTCATTGTTTTTTTTAATATAGTCCACTTAGCTCTCTAAATTGAGAGCCATCAGAAAGTAATTAGCCAGGAATGAATCTCCGCTCGTTTTTGCAAAACATAAATCCGAGTTAGGAAAACCTTCCAGGTTAGATTGCTTTCTAACGGGATTTTGACGACCTCACTTTTCCTCTGAGTCACGGCAGCTGTGATGGAAGGTTTCCCTATCACGCGCCAGGCCGAGACAAGCGTCGGCCTCCTGCCTATCACTCGCTCTCTCTCTTTTCTCCGAGGAAGGAAAACCCGGCCAGTGATGGCCAACTCTGATACAAAAGGGAACGCCGAGGCGGCCGGAACGCCCCTCCACCTTTCTCGCGAATTTCGCGCCAATCGCTGGCCATCAGCCTCGCGCAGAGCGAGGATAAAAAGCGGTGCATACGGCCGAAATGATGCACTCTCGCTCCGACCTCCGAGCAGGACTAATCCTCCTCTCGTTGAAGTCTTCCGTCTTTGTGCTTGAATTTTAGAGTTGCAAGGGTAAAATTAATTAAAATCTAACCTTTAGCTTCTTTTGCTCCACCACACCTTTATTCCTCCTTCTCAACCTTCCAAAAGCTCTCTCTCTCTCTCTCTCTTCTTCAGAGGTTGGTCCGCTATTATCAGCTCTGGAAACCTCGAAATCTATACTTTTTTCAGAGGCCGGTCTGCAACTACCAGCTGCGCAAGCCTCGCACCTGTCTCTCTATCTCTCTCTTCTCTGAGGTCGGTCTGCCCTTTCGCGGCTCCGATAACCTCCCTACTCTGCTTTTTCTTCTTTTCGTGAGATCTGTCTGCTTTTCTCACGGCTCCGCATACCTTATTCTTGCTTTCTTTCAAAACGGTCGGTCCGCTCTCCTTGAAGCTCCGTCAACCCTTTCTCTGCTATTCTTCTGAGCTCGGTCCGCCTATTCACTTCCGTCCGGAAAGGTCATCAGACCAAAACACGAGGCCGACTTCCATAGATGGTCCATCGGTTTGGCGGTACCTCCTCTCATCCGCCGGGGCCACCAGCAGCCGCGCACAAGCCGCAATCCTATGACGGTTAAGTCCATGGGGCAGTTGGACGCTTACCTGGAGGCCCACAACCAACATCTGCCAGTACGAGCTCCACTTGCACCACGACCAGCCGAGGGCAGGAAGAGTTACCAACGGTGAGAGGCTACCATGTCGGGCTTCGGTTCTACTTGGACTAGCCCATCATCATCTCATCGAGAGCTACGGTTCTACTCGGACCGGCTCACCTAGAAACACAGCAGTGAGCCACGGATCCCGGAGGGTCCAGCTCAACTTCAGCAACTAGAACCATCGCTACACCCCATAAACCCCACGATTAAGTGGGGACAACTACAACCACAAATCCCACCTTGTATCATTTTCTTTAAATCAGCTTTATTCCATTAAGCGAAAGTTACATCTTGAGCAGCTGTTCCTTCTGATGACGATCTCTTGCAAACATTCACCCCCTACTCTTTAGCCTTGGCAACAGTCTTCGCGCACGCGCACCCTGTGCAAATATCAGTCCAGCGACCAGCTTCCACGTCGCAATTAGTTGTACTCTCTAATCTGCTTATTTTTATCTTTCCGTATGTTTCTTTTCGATAAAAAATGGATTCACAAGAAAAGACTGGGAATTCCGTTTAAATAAAGTGTGAGTGCAAACGCTGTAACAAAATTCTTGCAACGAAGTATACAGAGAACCTTTTAAGGAGAAAAACATTAAACCTTAAAAACTATTGTTAAATAAACAATGAAAATTGTGAAATATTTATTTGTTAAATTTCATCTGAATTTCATGAAAATAATTATGACGAAAGAAAATTTTTTAATGAATTTATCTGAAAAATAAAAAATAAACGGTCACAATAATCTTCCAGAAAACAACTTTAAATTTTCCCAGCAGTGTCGAGAATTTGGTTTGATTCTCTTAAAACCTTTCCAAATGCATAAAAAGCTTCTTTCTTATAAAATTGTAAATAATATACATTTTTCTCAAAATTTCTATAATTTTCAAATCAAACATTTTTTTGAATTTTTTTAAGATATTTAAATGTTTTTCTTTCTCAAAAGTTTCCAAAAAATGTTCGAAATCTTGAAAAGTGTACATTTCATTTTAAACTTTTCCGAATGTTCTCAAGATTTCAATTATTTTCGATTCCTTTCAAAACTTCTATAGAAGATTATAATAGAAAATTATAAAATTTTAAAAAGTTATTATCAAATTATAAATTTTTTTAAAAATTCACTCTTTTGTAAACTGTAAAATAATTTATATCATTTTGATTTATTATTTATTTATTATTTGATTTTTGATTTATTGATTTATTCTTTTTGATTCATAATACATAAGTAAACTTTAATCTTTAAAGCTTTAAATTTTAGTCTTTATTTCATTTATTATTTTAAAAAATTCAGCTAATAATTATTTAATTATTTCACAATATGAGAAGCAGTTGAATATAACTTTTACTGGAGCATCCAAATAATCTTTGCTTAATATCTTATTTCAAATTACATTTTTATTTATTAATAAAATTTTAAACTTATTCCAGAAATTATACGTTTTACCATAATGAATTAAAAGTTAATCAGTTGAAAACACAAAAAGCATTGAACAATAATTTTCAAGGAATCATTCTAACAACTTTTAAATTATATTCTGCCTAAATTCGAAACAGCATTTTTATACGTTTAATTTATAAATCACCTTTAAAACAAAGTTCTAAAAAATTTAAATTATTTCCTGATAATTTTAAAAATTCGATGTCGAAAGTAAATAATCATTTCATGTTACTTAATTAAGAACAGCACAACATCAGAATCATTTTAAAAATTATGTAATTAAAACATGGCTGTTTTAATATGAGTAAACTTTTATTATGCAAATTAAATCCAATATTCAAAAATATATCGCTAATATTTAATTAACTATTTCACATTATAAGAACCTTTCAACTATAATTTTCATTGAAAGATTTAAATAATTTTTACTGAATGTCTTTTTTCAAATTTTTAAGATTCATACTTTCAGTTGAAAATTGATCTCTGGAGCTTTTTTTAAACGAAAATTCTACTATTATATTTTTTGTTAAAAATTGATATTTTTTAGTTAAAAAATTCAAAAATTCAAATGATTGTTTGAAAATTGTTGTAATTTGTGAATAAGTTGTCATTTTTTGTAGAAATTTAATCTTCTGGGTTGAAAACTCATTTTTTTGAGGAAAATTAAATTAATTTATACAAAATGTAACTATTTTCTTGAAAATTTAACAATTTTATTTAAAAATTCATACTTTTGAAAATCATTCTTGACAATTCAAGAATTTTATTAACATTTTTAGTCAAAAATTGATCTCTGGGACTTTTTTAAATGAAAGTTCTACTATTATATTTTTTGTTCAAAATTTGAAAATTTGGTTAAAAATGTATCCTTTTTGAAAATAATTCTTGAAAGTTTCAGAATTTGATTTGCATTTCCTTTCTTTCTTGGCTGAAGGGTTTTTTTTTAAATTAATCTCTTTTTTCATAAATGTCATCATTTTTTTAAAAATGTTTTTTAAAATGTATTTTCTTGCTTGAAAATTTAACTATGTTGTTAAAAATTTGTTTGTTTTTGATTGCAAATTATCCCTTTCAATTGAAAAGTTAATTTTTTAATTTTTGATGGAAATTGTACGTATTTTTAAAAAATTCAAAAAATTTTTTAAAATTTACGTGTTTTTAATAATTTAACTAATTTTCAATTGCAATATGAACTATATAATTTCTCTTTATGTAGAATAAAAAATATTGTAAATTTGAGTGAATTTTAAATTTTTTGCATAATTGAGGGATGGTTTACCCCAGACTAATTTTTTTATTTATGTTTTTTGGACCATATTTTAATTCCATCATTATTAAATTAATTTCCCATTTTTTTTATGGAAAGCATATATTACCATAGACAGAAAATAAAAAGTTGTAGGGGTTGCTACCCCCATTACTTGTTTTTATATTTTTTGGCGAAAAGCGTCAAAATAATTTTTGTCTCATTAATGTGTCTAATTAAACATTTTTAGCAAAACTTTAAACATATTAAGGGGTAGTTTACCCCCTTCATTATTATTTCTTTTTTGAGAAAATTTTGTTATTCGTCTTTCATCACATTCTGTGATTTCAATTTGCACTGCCTGCCTGATTTGAAATGGATTCGGTCTTTTGTTTATTGAAATAGCAATTACTCATTACATTTTTCGTTGACAATTAAAATTTTTTGGTTGAATTTTCAAACTAGGTCGATCAAACAATCCCTCAATTATTTTGTCTACCCAGACTTATAGTTCTATTCGCATTAATAAATAAAAATTTTCATCACCACTTTGTAAAATATAAAAAGTGCTTCATCACTCATCCAGCCATTTTAAAGGGTTACTAGTATATATAGACGGAAATATTTTCAACAATATTCATTCATTTTCGAAGTTATCTTTAAAACTCGTTAAAAGTAGAAAATTAATAAAAAGTTCGAAATTCCGTAAAAGGTTAAGATTCTTCAAGAAAATGAGGGTCTGGATTGGTGTTCCAATTTTTATCGCGGTGGTTTTTCCAACTCTTTACGGTAAGTATCCATTTGCTCAAAAATAATTTTTAATTTTTAATTATTGTAACTGATTAATTTTTTTTTTTTAATTTTTGTAACTAAAAGTTTAAAGTTTTGCCTTTAGGATTCAAAAGATTTTTTTCGGGGTAGAAAACTCAAATATTTGCATATTAAATAAAACTATTAGGATGAAAATGAATT
>JAAAKG020217183.1:0-41735 GCA_010014905.2 Druon quercuslanigerum
ACTCCCCTCCCTACCGAGTGAGTCACGCCTACCCCGAAAGGGAAACGGCTTAATGGTGTAATAATAATAATAACTAAAAAAAAAAGTTTTTATAAAATCTTGGGCTTCGTTAAACTAAATGCTAGTTTAGTCGTTTTAATATATTTTTTTATCGTTTTTTGAAAATTTTGTTTCAAAAATAAGGTATACATCTGGAAGGATGCTATTTAATAAATTTCCGGAAGTTGAAGGTTGTCTTACTATAAACTGCTATTCTTTTTTAAAATAATTTTTTAGAAAAATAAAATTTTAAATTGGTAAAATTATACTTCATCAATATTTTAGAGATGAAACCACATTTTTCTTTACTTTGAAGCTCTGTAATCTCAATAGACATCTAACTAAAAACAAAGTTTAGAAAAATAAAGTGTTAAATATCGTTAAACTAAATGCTGTTTTAGTCGATTCTTATCGTTTTTTTTTTCTTTATTTTCTTGAAAAATATATTTAACTAAATAATTTAAACATCTGGAAAAAAAATTAATTAAATTTCAGGAAGCTAAACAATTTTACACTATGAAGTGCAATTCATATTTTGTGTCGTTATAGTTAAACAATGAGATTTTTAATTGTAAAAAATAAAAACAAAGTTTTTAAACGCATATTATAATCCAATTTTTTAGTTACTTAAATCTGAAAAAATAGTTTCGGAAGATGAGAAAATATAATTTCTGGAACCGTAGAAGTTTATAATATCATAAATGGCGAGAATGTAAAAAATAATTTCCCATAGTTCAGTAATTTTCGTTTCTATTATAAATTAATTTTTTTATCTGAAAATGTAACTATTTCAGTAAAAAATCAATCACTTTAGTGTAAAATTATCCTCTTTGATTGGGACTCCAGATATTTTTGATTGGCAATTATTCCTTCAATATAAGGATCGTATTTCAACTATCACATTTTTCGTTGAGAAGTAATTATTTCTTTATCTACAAATTCAAATATTCCATTTCTAGTTCCAAATTTATTTGTTTTGATTAAAATGTCTACTGTTAGATTTTTTATTAAAAATTATTTTTGTTATAATTTAATTTCGTAGTCGTAAGCTAAAATCATGTTACAAATCCATTTCTCGTTTGACGAAATATCATTTGAGTCGAAAATTCATCTTTTTGGATTTAAATATGACTATTTTGTTAGAAATGGTTGTTGTTGTTATACATTAGTTTTTTTTTAGAAAGTTTAACTGTTTTATAATAATTAGAAAATATATTTTTTACATCAATGTTTAACTATTTGAATGACTTTTTCTTTACTGGAAATTTAACTATTCCTTTGCTGAGTTTAGGTTCTCTTTAAGTTGAAAATTTAATTTTTTTGACTGAAGATTTATATCTTGCATTCAAAACATAACAATTTTGGTAATAATTTTTTTTAATTTATTATAAATTTAATCTTTTTAGTTAAAAATTAAATAATTTTGATATAAAGTTTATTTTTTTCAAGAGTCCACTACCATTTTTTTTGTGGACAATTTACTAGTTTGGTTAAAAATTTTTATATTTTACCGAATGCTTAATTATTTAACTGAAATGTTATATATTTTGTTTAATATTCTATAATTTAGTCAGAAGTTTATTATTTTTTGTTGAATATTAAATTTTGCTGTGGATTGATCATCTTGATTGATTGAAAATTTAACTATCTTGGTAGATAATTCAACTGTTTGGTTTAAAATAAACTTTCTTGTAGAAGAAGGCAATTGTTAAAAAAAAAATTCGCGACTAATGAATCTATCTTGTTTAAAAGTTCTAACCTTACAATGAATATTTATATTTTTTGTATGAAAATTAATCTTTTTTATAAAAATGTAATATTTAGTCATTTAAAAACAACTGTTATTTTTAATTATCTGTTTTGTTTGAGCATTCAAACATTTTGTTGCAAATTTGTCAGTTGGGTTGAAGATTCGTCATTTTAGTTTAGGGTCATTATTTTTGTTCCAAAAATAAAAAATTCCTGATACATTACTTTTGTTTTATAAATATTATGTTTTAAAAAAAAATTTTAGATCCGCAGAAGATTATAATTTTTACCAAAAGTGGATAATTTGAAGATTATACTATGGTGTGAAACTCCCAGAGCTAACTGTGATGGCAAACTGAGAGACAATTAGCACTTAAGTGGAAAATGTGGTAGTCCAGCACACAAAAGTTGAAACCTAAAAATATATGATGGTCCGTATAAAAATGGATTTTTAGACCCAAGACAAACCTCTTGATATTAAATACTACTTTCTACCATGCCTAGAATATTTTTCTATTCTCTTAACTATTCATCTTTAAATAAGTTGGAAATGGGTCACCGAATCAAATAACTACGAATCTTCACAGAACAATAGAGAAATAAACTGTCCTGAATATCCAGGATATCCTGAATATCGTGAATTCCTGGAAATTCCTGAACCTGAAAGGAATATTTTCTGACTTGGCACAAGCTGGAGATTTCTTCTTCTTGTAAAATTTACATTTTCAACACCCTTTGAGAAAGATTGCATTCCCAGGACATTGGAACGAACCACTCTACAGGATCAAGCCATCTACACTTTACAAATCGAACCATTTCTCGATCCCTCTTCTTTCTAGCAAAGTTTGTTGTGGCTGAACAGTGAGCAGCTTACGAATACAGTGCAAATCCGACCAATCGGTGGTGGCATTGCCAATACGTGTTAAATCCCTATGCAAGTTTCGTCGCATGAAGCTAGGTTGAATGTGACATAAAAGACATTTTTGAAGTATTTTTGGAATTCAAGAAATTCGAAGGGATTGTTGTGGATTGCAATAGGTTTCAAAGGATTTATAAAAAATTTAAAGAATTTTGAAAAATTTTGAAAGCTTCTGAAAGATTCTACATGATTTTCAAAAATTTCCCGGGATTTCTAAAGATACGAAAGTAATTCAGAAGCTGACAAGGGACTCTAAGATATGCTATTGGATTGAAAAGGATTTTAATGTTTTTATAAACATTGTAAAGGATATTACGGAATATTAAAAAATTCTGATGGATTACATTACGTGGAATTTTAAAGGAATTTGAAGCGATGTTAATGCTTTTCAAAACATTCCCCAAGAAATATTTAGAGAGATTCAAATTAATTTTAAGAAATTCTAAAGTATTTCAAGGGATTTCTAAATATTTCACTTCATTTCAATTGATTTTAAAGGATATTAAACTTAGTGTTTTACAAATTAAAAAATTAGAGTAAAAATTGAAACGTAGTTTTCGGGATTTATGAAATTTTACGGAATTTTAAGAGACCTTAAAGGATTTCCACGATTTCCTAAAGGTTCTCAAAAATTTCAAAAGGTTTTTAAAAATTCCAAAAAATTTCAAAATTTTTCTCTTGCATTTTAAAGATGTAAGTTTAATTCTAAAAAGCTCTAGGGATTTTAAAAGAATTCATCAAGCTTTGAAGGATTTTATGGTATTCCTAAAAAAATTAGAGGATTATACGGAATTTTACAAGATTCAATGGATTTAAAGAAATTTTGTAAAATGTTCCAAAATTTCAAAGCATTTTATCAGATTACGTCGAGTTTTACGAAATTTAAAAGAATTTTATAGGTTTCTAAAGGATTTCAAAATATTAAAAAAGTTTTAAAGCATCTCAAAAGATTTTAAAGAATTTCAGGAGATTATTAAATATTTCATAGAATTTCAAATGATTTTTAAGTTTTTTGAAGAAATCACATACAATTTAACAGGATTTTCAGCAAATTTAAAGAGATTTAAAAAGAATTATCGTGACTAAATGCGTTCTTGAAAAGATTGATCGTAATTTTTAATCAAGAAAAAATTTTAAATCATAATTTTCTATTTTTTTATTATTTAACGAGATTCCAAAGGACTGCATAGATTTCTAAAAATTAAAAAGGATTTTAAGAAATTTAAAAAAATGTTTATAGATTTTGAGAAGCTAATAACGATATCAAAGGAACTTGTAAGATTTCTAAGTATTTCAAAGGACTTTATGAAATTCAAGAATTTTTAGGAAAATTTAAAAGACTTACAAATTTTATAGAATAGTTTCCAAGAATTTAAAAGAATTTTAAAAACTCTAGAATTTTTTACAGCATTTAAAAAAAAATTTAATGAGTTATAGGAGAATTTAAAGGATTTCAATCATTTTTAAAGGATTTAAAAAGATTTTTAAAGAATTTAAAAAGATTTTTCTTGGATGTAAAAAATTTTTTAAAGGATTTAAATATATTTTAAATGGTTAAAATTTTTTTCAAGATATTAAAAAGTGATTTCTAAAGGTTTCAAGAAATTTCAAACGACTTTCAAGGATTTTTTTAAATTCTGAAGGGTTTTAAACGATTTCCAAGTATTTCTAAGAATTTTAGAGGATTTTAAGCCAATTTTTATTTATTTCAAAGGATTTCTATTGATTACAACCGATTTTAAGGGTTGTGATTATAATGAGTTGTAAAGTATCATTTTTGAATTTAAATTTCATAATTTGTTATTATTTCCAAAGGGTTCAAAATCAAATCGAATTCGGAAGATTTTAAAATATTTAACGGAATTAAAAAAAATATTAAGAGTTTCTACAATGTTTTAATGGATGTCATTTTATTTTTAAGGATTTAAAAAAAAATACGAAACATTTCAAAGGATTTTTGAAATTTGAAGTTTTTTATTAAGAAATTCGATTTCAAGAGAATTCGCGATTTTGATTTTAAAAAATTTCAATGGCTTATAAGGAATTTTTAATTTTTTTTAAGCATTCTTAAAGATTTCAAGAGTTTTTGAAATATTTACAAGAATTTTAAAGAGTTGCAAGAGATTATTGAATATTTCATAGAATTTAAAATGATTTTTAAGTTTTTAAAAAAAAATTCCATACAATTTTACAGGATTTTAAGCAAATTTGAGAGATGCAAAAAGAATTATCGTGACTAAACACGTTCTTGAAGTTATTGATTCTAATTTTTTAATAATACAGAATTTTTAATTATAATTTTCTAATTTTTTATTATTACACGAGATTCCAAAGGACTGCATTGATTTTTAAATATTACAAAGGATTTTATAAATTTAAAAAAAATTTGGTGGATTTTGAGAAGTTCTTGACGATATCAATGGAATTTGTAAGATTTCAAATTATTTCAAAGGAGTTTATAAAAATTCAAGAATTTATATGACAATTTAAAAGACAAATTTTTTTTAGAATTACTTTTAAGGATTTAAAACTATATTTTAAAAAACTTCAAAGACCTTTAATGGTTTCCCGAAGGATCCGGAAAATTCCAAAAGATTTTTAAAAATTCCAAAAGATTTCTAAAATCTCCTGGGGAATTTTTATGTTATAACGCTCTAAAGGACTCTACAGTATTCCTAAAAGAATTAAAGAATAATATAAAAATTTACAGGATTCAATGTATGTAAAGAGATTTTGTGAAATTTTTAAATACTTCAAAGAACTTTATCAGAACACGTCGAATTTTAAGAAATTTCAAAAAATTTTAATGGTTTCTACAGGATTTCCAAATATTAAAAAAAATTTTTAATCATTTCAATCGATGTTAAAGGATTTTAACCTAAGTGTTTTATAAATTATAAAGTAGAGTAAAAATTAAAACGGAGATTCCGGGATTTATGAGATTTTACGGAATTTTAAAAGACCTTGAAGAATTTCAATGGTTTCCCAAAGGATCCCAACAATTTCTAAAGATTTTTAAAAATTCCAAAAAATTTTTAAAGTTAAAAAAGATTTCTGAAATCTTCTCGGAATTTTTCAAAATTTAGGTGTAATTTTAAAAATCTCTTGGGATTTTAGAAGGACTTATTACAGGAAATTATTAATTATTTCATAGAATTTCAAATGATTTGTAAGTTTTTTAAAGAAATTTCATACAATTTTACAGGATTTTCAGCAAATTGGCGAGATTCAAAAACAATTATCGAGACTAAACGCGTTTTTGAGGAGGTTAATTCTAATTTTCAATAAATACATAATTTTCAAAAAATAATTGTATAACTTTTTATTATTTTACGAGATTCCAAAGGACTGCATTGATTTCTACATATTAGAAAGGATTTAAAGGAATTGAAAAAAATGTTAGTGGATTTTGAGAAATTGTTAACAAATTTAAAGGAATTTTTAAAATTTCTAAGTATTTTTAAGGACTTCATAATAATTCAAGAATTTATAGGAAAATTTAAAAGACAAATTTTTTTTAGAATGACTTTTAAGGATTTGAAACTATATTTTAAGAGACCTTAAATAATTTTAATGGTTTCCCAAAGGATCCGGAAAATTTCGAAAGATTTTTAAAAATTCCAAAAAATTTCTAAAATCTCTTTGGGAATTATTAAGATTTAAGAATAATTTTGAAAAT
Organism: Druon quercuslanigerum; assembly: GCA_010014905.2. NCBI lineage: Eukaryota > Metazoa > Arthropoda > Insecta > Hymenoptera > Cynipidae > Druon > Druon quercuslanigerum. The sequence continues at coordinate 6,387 of JAAAKG020217183.1, forward strand.
CTCTAGGGATTTTAGAAGGATTTATTACTCTCTAAAAGATTTTACAGTATTCCTAAAAAAATTAAAAGTTAACACGAAAATTTACAGGATTCAATAGATTTAAAGAGATTTTGTAAAATTTTCAAATACTATGAAGCATTACAACCGATTTTAAAGACTTTGATTATAATAAGTTTTAAATTATATTATTGTAATAAAAATTGAAGGTTTAGCTATTATTTTAAAAGGGTTCAAAATCAAATCGAATTACGAAGATTTAAAAATATTTAACGCAATTAAAAAAAATATTAAGAGTTTCTACAATTTTCCAAGGCATGTCATTTTATTTTTAAGGATTTCAAAAAATTTACGAGAAGTTTTAGAGGATTTTAGAAATTTTTACTTTTTATCAAGAAATTCGATTCAAGAGAATTCACGATTTCAATTTTGAAAATTTTCAATGGCTTTCAAGAAATTTTTAATTTTGTTTAAGCATTCTGAAAGATTTCAAGAGTTTGTAAAATATTTATAAGAATTTTAAAGAATTGCAGGATATTATTAAATATTTCATAGAATTTCAAATCATTTCTAAGTTTTTTAAAGAAATTCCATACAATTTTACAGGATTTTTAGCAAATTGGCAAGATTCAAAAACAATTATCGAGACTAAACGCGTTTTTGAGGAGGTTAGTTCTAATTTTTAATAATTACATAATTTTCAAAAAATAATTTAATAACTTTTTATTATTTTACGAGATTCCAAAGGACTGCATAGATCTCTACATATTACAAAAGATTTAAAGGAATTGAAAAAAATATTAGTGGATTTTGAGAAATTGTTAACAAATTTAAAGGATTTTGTAAGATTTCTAAGTATTTTGAAGGACTTTATAAAAATTCCAGAAATTATAAGAAAATTTAAAAGAGGAATTTTTTTTAGAATGACTTTTAAGGATTTAAAACTATATTTTAAGAGACCTTAAAGAACTTAAATGGTTTCCGAAAGGATCCGGCAAATTTCAAAAGATTTTTAAAAATTCCAAGAGATTTTTAAAAGTTTACAAATATTTCTAGAATCTTCTCAGGAATTTTTAAACTTTAAGTGTAACTTTAAAAAGCTCTAGGGATTTTAGAAGGATTTATTACGCTCTAAAGGATTTTACAGTATTCCTAAAAGAATTAAAGCCTTATATCGAAAATTTACAGGATTCAATGGATTTTAAGAGATTTTGCAAAATTTTCAAATACGTTTAAGCATTTTATCAGAATACGTCAAATTTTAAAAAATTTAAAAGAATTTTGTAGGTTTCTAAAGGATTTCCAAATTTTTAAAAAGATTTTAAAGGATCTCAAGAGATTTTTAAGAATTTGAGGAGATTATTAAATATTTCATAGAATTTTAAATGATTCTTTAATTTTTAAAAGAAATTCCATACAATTTTACAGGATTTTGAACAAATTTAAAAAACAAATTTTTTTTAGAATGACTTTTAAGGATGTGAAACTATTTTAAAAACTCTAAGAACTGTTAAAGAATTTGACTAAATTTCAAATAAGTTTAGGATAATTGAAAGGATTTCAATCATTTTTGAAGGATTTAAAAAGATTTTAAATTGTTTAATTTATTTCAAAGTACTAAAAAATTATTTCAAATGACTTTCAAGGATTTTAAGAAATGCTGAAGGCTTTCAGAAGATTTTCAAGTATTTCAAAAGATGTTAGAGGCTTTTAAGACAATTTTAAACATTGCAAAGAATTTTAATTAATTGCAACCGATTTTGAGGATTTTGAATATAATGAGTTTCAAAGTACGATTTTTCAATTAAAATTTCATAATTTGTTATTATTTCAAAAGGGTTTAAAATCAAATCGAATTCCGAAGATTTTAAAATATTTAACGGAAATAAAAAAATATATTAAGAGTTTCTACAATTTTTCAAGGGATGTCATTTTATTTTTAAGGACTTTAAAAAATTTACGAAAGATTTCAAAGGATTTTATAAATTTTAAATTTTTTATCAAGAAATTCGATTTCAAGAGAATTCGCGATTTTGATTTTTAAAATTTTCAATGGCTTTCAGGGAATTTTTAATTTTTTTAGGCATTCTTAAAGATTTCAAGAGTTTTTGAAATATTTACAAGGATTTTAAAGAATTTTAGGAGATTATTAAATATTTAATAGAATTTCAAATGATTTTTAAGTTTTTTGAAGAAATTACATACAATTTAACAGGATTTTCAGCAAATTTATAGAGATTCCAAAAGAATTATCGAGATTAAACACGTTTTTAAAAAGAATAATTCTAATTTTTTATAAATACAAAAATTTTCAAGCATAATTTTATAACTTTTTATTATTTTAAGAGATTCTAAACAACTGAATAGATTTCCAAATATTACAAACGATTTAAAGAAATTAAAAAAAATGTTAGTGGATTTTGAGAATTTCTTAACAAAATCAAAGGAATTTGTAATATTTCTAAGTATTTTAAAGGACTTTATAAAAATTCAAGAATTTATAGGGAAATTGAAAGACAAATTTTTTTAGAATGACTTTTAAGTATTTGAAACTATTTTAAAAACTCTAAAACTGTTAAAGCATTTGACTAAATTTCAACTAAGTTTAGGAGAATTTAAAGGATTTTAATCATTTTCAAAGGATTTAAAAAGATTTTTAAAGGATTTTAAAAAGATTTCAAATGGTTTTAATTTTTTTCAAGATATTAAAATGTGATTTCTAAAGATTTCAAAAAATCTCAAAAAACTTTCGAGGATTTTCATAAATGATGAAGGGTCTGAAAAGAGTTTTAAGTATTTCTGAGAATGTTAAAGGATTTCAAGCCAATTTTAAATATTTCAAAGGAATTTAATTGATTACAACCGATTTTAAGGATTTTGATTGTAATGAGTTGTAAAGTATTATTTTTCAATTAAAATTTCATAATTTGTTATTATTTCCAAGGGTTCAAAATCCAATCGAATTCCAAAGATTTTTTAAAGGATTTAACGGAATTAAAAAAAAATATTAAGAGTTGCTTCAATTTTTCAAGGGTTTTCATTTTATTTTCAAGGATTTCAAAATATTTACGAGAAATTTTAAAGGATTTTAGGAATTATTATTTTTTATCAAGAAATTCGATTTCAAGAGAATTCTCAATTTTTAAAAATTTCAATGGCTTTCAAGGAATTTTTAATTGTTTTTAGGCATTCTGAAAGATTTCAAGAGCTTTTAAAATATTTACAAGGATTTTAAAGAAATGCAGAAGATTATTAAATATTTCATAAAATTTTAAATGATTTTTAAGTTTTTAAAATAAAAGTCCATACAATTTTACAGGATTATAAACAAACTTGAGAGATGCAAAAAGAATTATCGTGACAAGAATTTTTATGAAAATGTAAAATACTTGCAAATTTTTTTAAAAATGATTTTCAAGGATTTAAAAAGATTTTTAATTTTTCAATTTTTTTCAAGATATTAAAAAGTGATTTCTGAAGATTTCAAGAAGTTTCAAACGACTTTTAAGGATTTTTTTATATTCTGAAAGGTTTTAACAGATTCCTAAGTATTTGTAAGGATTTTAGAGGATTTTAAGCCAATTTTAAATATTTCAAAGGACTTTATGAAATTCAAGAATTTTTAGGAAAATTTGAAAGACTTAAAAATTCTTTCTGAAGGATTTTCAAGGATTTAAAATTATTTTGAAAGCTCTAAAAACTGTTAAAGCATTTTAATAAATTTGAAGAATTTCAGGAGAATTTCAAGGATTTTAATCGTTTTTAAAGGATTTAAAAGATTTTTAATTTTTTAATTTTTTTCAAGATTTTAAAAAGTGATTTCTGAAGATTTCAGGAAATTTCAAACGACTTTCTAGGATTTTTTTAAATTCTGAAGGTTTTAAAAAGATTCCCAAGTATTTCTAAGAATTCTATAGAATTTTAAGCCAATTTTAAATTTTTTTTAAGGACTTTATAAAATTCAAGCATTTTTAGAAATATTTGAAAGACTTAAAAATTCTTTCTGAAGGATTTTCAAGGATTTAAAAGAGTTTTAAAAGCTTTAAAAACTGTTAAAGCATTTGACTAAATATGAAGAAGTTCAGAAGAATTTAAAGGATTTCAATCATTTTTTAAGGATTTAAACAGATTCTTAATGATTTTAATTTTTTTCAACATATTAAAAAGTGATTTCTAAAGATTTCAGGAAATTTCAAACGACTTTCAAGGATTTTTTTATATTCTGAAGGGTTTTAAAAGATTCCCAAGTATTTCTAAGGATTTTAGAGGATTTTAAGCCCATTTTAAATATTTCAAAGGACTTTATGAAATTCAAGAATTTTTAGGAAAGTTTGAAAGACTTAAAAATTCTTATAATGATTTCCAAGGATTTAAAATTATTATGAAAGCTCTAAAAACTGTTAAAGCATTTTAATAAATTTGAAGAATTTCAGAAGAATTTAAAGGATTTTAATCATTTTTTAAGGATTTAAACAGATTCTTAATGATTTTAATTTTTTTTAACATATTAAAAAGTGATTTCTGAAGATTTCAGGAAATTTCAAACGACTTTCAAGGATTTTTATCGTTTTTAAAGGATTTAAAAGATTTTTAATTTTTTAATTTTTTTCAAGATTTTAAAAAGTGATTTCTGAAGATTTCACGAAATTTCAATAGACTTTCAAGGATTTTTTTAAATTCTGAAGGGTTTAAAAAGATTCCCAAGTATTTCTAAGAATTCTATAGAATTTTAAGCCAATTTAAAATTTTTTTAAAGGACTTTATGAAATTCAAGAATTTTTAGGAAATTTTAAAAGACTTAAAAATTCTTTCTGAATGATTTCCAAGCATTTAAAAGTATTTCAAAAGTTCTAAAAACTGTTAAAGCATTTGACTAAATTTGAAAGAATGTGAGGAGAATTTAAAGGATTTCAATCGTTTCTAAAGGATTTAAAAAGATTTTTAATTTTATAATTTTTTTCAAGATATTAAAAAGTGATTTCTGAAGATTTTAAGAAATTTCAACAGCTTTTTAGTTTAAAAGGGTTTTTAGGCCAATTTAAAATATTTCAAAGGATTTCAATTGATTACAACCTACCTAGAGATTTAAAATTTTTTATAAAGAAATTCGGTGTTTTAAGAGAATTCGCGATTTAGATTTTAAAGAATTTCAATGTCATTCAGGGAATTTTTAATTGATTCCGAGGGATTTAAGAAAATTTTCGAGGATTATAATAAATTTTATAGCTCTATAGATATTTGAATCAATTTTCCAAGATTTTAGTAAATATCAGATTCGATATAATATGACAAATTTTTATAACAATTCGATATGGATTTAAACAAAATTATTTACAAAAATTGAGGATTTTCGTAGGAAAAAAATTCAAAGAATTTTAGGTCATTTTGAAAAAAATGCCATGAAATTTCCAATTTAAAGAGATTTCAAAGAAATTTAAAGATTTTAGGTTTTTAAAAACCTTTGTTTAGGTTTTTAAAAACCCTTATTCAGGTTATTTTTACCAAGTGTAACAAAAAGTATTATTTAATATCTTAAGGATATAAGGATATTTTAAAAAATTTCCATTGATTTGTATAATTTGAAGGAATTTTAAAGAATACTATACTACCGGTTTTAAAGAATTTAAAATATTTTATGGGAATATTTAAGGACTTATTATAGAATATTTGTATTTATTTTAGGATATTTTTAAAGTTTATAAAGGTCTCTATGAGATTTCCGAGAATTTCAATGATTTTAAAAGCTTTCAAGGTATTTTAAAGAAATTTTTCAGGATTTCATGAAACATCAGGTTTCATGTAAAATTTCACGAGATTTCATCATATTTTAATGGATTTCAAAAAAATCATCCAGAATAATTTTAATGATTTTAGGACATTTCAAAAAACTAAATGAATTTCTAATTGATTTCAATAATTTAAAGAGATACTGAACGATTGAATTGGATTTTAAGGACTTTTCAATAATTTCGACGATTTGAAAAATATTTTAAACAAATTATAATGACTATAATGAACTGCAAGAGATTTTGAATAATCACCTTAAATCTTAAGAGATAATAATAGGATTTCAAATAAGAAAAGTTGAACTAATTAACAGATTTTTTGGCGAAGATTTAAATTTCAAAATAGAGACTTTAAAAAAGCGTATTTTTTCAATTTCAAACATTTATCTTTTTTTACATTTTCAATTAAATTTACATTTTGATTAAAAAATAAATTACTTGAGATCCATTCAATCTTAAAAAATAATCTACAATTTGAGAATCAATTTTCGTAAATCGATTCTATTTTTTCGAGAGCTGGCCATTCCTAGACGGGAGTTCAAATGAACCAAACTTCAATGGACGTGAGAGCCGAGAGAATTCCGAGAGAGATGAGAAACAGTGTGATGAATTTAAGGAGGATAGAAGGGAACAAAGTGAGGGTTAAAATAGAGTCACTGACTAAAGTTTTCGCAACTCACGACAGCCTAACTCAACTCTATTTCCAGTTCTGGCATGGCACCCGTAACCTAGCCCCGTCACCCAGCTCACACCCTTCATCTATTCCACCCCCTTCACCCACCCCACAACTTTCACCCACCTTACCCCCTTCGACAGTCCTACCGTTCTCATCCCTCCTACCGCCAATCCCTCCTACCGCCCCGTCCCCCCTACCTCCCTCATCCCCCTACCGCCCGTCCCCCCTACCGCCTTCACCCGTCCGACCACGCTCGCTCATCCTGCCTCCTTCACTCACCCTACTCTCAAGCTAGTCTCACGACCGCTAACGTTCCAGTAAGGATTTGTACGCTTTTAGCAGTAATCCCAGCGCCTCTAACCCCTCGAAATCCAGAATCACTGTTCAAGCTCGCGACGAGCTTCTGCAAAGAGGACCCTGCGAGAAGAGCGAGTGATAAAGGGAGTCGAGCGAGGAACAGGGGGGAGAAGGATAGATGGCTAAAAGAGGAGGATGGTAAGCAAGGGGGGTAGGTGAAGCACGCACGAGTGCTTGCCTCGAACTAGCGGATTAGCAAAACCCCAAATTAAATTTTAATTAAATTTCCCGTGCTGTCCTTTCCTTCCGACACCGTCTAGCTGGCCTAGGCAGAGCCGCAACAAATCCCATGTACAGAGTGCTTTCTACTCAATGCCAACTTTTTCTCGACCTGTGGCATTCCACAGGCTTCCTAAGGCAATGGCTTGGGGGTTTCGACTTCATAAGGTTTTAAGTGCAGAAGCCTCGTAATGGGAAATATAAATTGTTGAGCGAACTATAGGGGTCATTCCGAAACTATGTCACGCTAGTTTTAATACTTTTTACATTCCTCCTTTTTCTTCAGCGCAGACCATCACATAAAGCTTCAACGTCCAAGAGCGACGGTACTTATACGAACACACCCCACCCTTTAAGTTGACATTTTTTTTCTGTGATTTGGTTTGATGAAAGACTAAAATAAAAGACAATTTATACAAACCTAATATTAAAAGAGCCAAAAAAGTGAGTTTTGAAGAAAGTATTTTAATTCAAATAAAGTATTGTAATTTTAAAAAAATATTTAAATTTTAAACAAGTGGGTTAAAATTATAACCACATAGTTGAAATCTCGATTTTCAATGATAAATTTTTAACACAAAAGTTAAATATTTACTAACAAGAAAGTTATTTTTAAAACCAAACAGTTGTCAACTAACTAGCTAAGCTTAAAATCCACGAAGGCACATTTGCAAACAAATATTTTTATTTCAATAAAGAAATATTTATTCTCCAAAAAATGTAATAGTTGAGGTTTGAACAAAAAGATTTTAGTTTTGAGTACATAACCGTTCAACTAAACGAAAAAAGACCAAATTTTAAAAAAAATAGTTGAATGTTAAGCAGAAGAAGATTAATTTAAAACCGAACAGTTGCATTTTTAACAAAAAAAGTAAAATTTCTGCTAAAAAACGTCCCCTTTTCAAACCAAATTATTAACTAAAATTAAAAAAGAATTAAATTGTAAATAAAAAATAGAACTGTTAAACTTCTAGTTGGAAAAATTTATTTTCAAAAATAAAAATTTCACGAGGTAGTAATTTTACAACAAATAAATTGATATTTTTGAAAAAGTGAATTATGTATCAAAATAGTTAAACTTTCAACCAAGAAGTAAAATTTTGAAGCAAGAAAAGTTATTTTCTAACATAAAAGACGAATTTACAAAAAATAAAAGATACAGCATTTTTAAGCCAAATTCTTGAATTGTCAAATAAGAAGCATCAATGTTCAAACAAGTGTTGAAATTGCTGTCAAGAAGAATAATTTTCTATAAAAAATAGAACATTTTTAACACAAAACTTGATTGCTTAACACGAAATAATTAACTTGGAATCAAATAATTTTTTTTTTAATGCCAAAACATTCAAGAGAAAAAATATAAAAGTTAAGTTTACAGTTCAAAATATGTATTCTTTGAATAAAAAGTAATTGTCAAGCAAAGAAATAGATTTCGCGATAACAAAATCAATATTCAAAAAAGTATTTGAACTTTTAATCAAGCACTGGAATTTTCAATTTAGAGAAATAGTTTTCTACAAAAAAAAAACGAATTCGTAAAAAAATGCATCATTTTTCAACCAAATTATTAAGTTTTCAACAAAAAAAACCAGTTTTAAATCCATGATTGTTGAAATTTCTATTAGTTTGATCAATTTTGTACAGAAATGTTTTAATTATTAACAAACTATTTAAATCAATTTTCAACCAACAATGAAATATTTAAGTTTGCAGTTAAGAAAATTTATTTTCTACAAAAAAACAGTGAATTTTAAACAAAATATCTATTTAATTTTTAAACGAACGTTTCCGAACGTTTAGCCCACGACGCCTTTCTATCCTATTTTTCATATTGACAAAAAATGTGATTTATGTAAACAATTTTTTATAAAAAGTGCACATTTTTATTATCTTTGGATGAATACGCTTCATTTTTTTGCGAAACTCGAAAAGTGTTCCTAAGAGTACTCTTTATATGCATATTTTTCATAGTAACAAAAAATTTATTTACATTAATTACTCTTATAAAAATATAAACATTTTTACTATTTTGTATGAATAGGCATAATTTTGTCGCGGAATCAAAAAAAGATGAGATGCTAAAGACTTACTGCTCTCACATTTTTCAAATTGAAAGAAATTGATATTAATATCAATAAATTTTGTAAACAAATACATTTTTTAAAACTTTAATGAGCAGTTATAAAAAAATAGAATTTAGAAAGACGAAACTGCTCTCAAAAATGGTTGAAAGCAATCAAATCTCCAAAGATTCATTATTTGTTTATTGAAATTTTTTATTCAGTCACTAATTTTTTGAATTTAAAAAATATGACACATACTGGTCCTCGAGAGAAACATTTTTAGCGGATTCTGCAAACCAAAATTGAAGCGCATTAATAAAAAATTTCAAAATATTTATTTGTTCATTGATATTGTTTATATAATTAAAAATTTTTGTCTTGATGTAAAATATTGTAAGCAAGGTGTTTTTTGAAAAACATTTCGAGTTTGTTACACCAAAAAAAGCGTATTCATGAAAAATTGCAAAAATATGCGGCTATTATGCGAAAAATGAAAAATTGCAAAAATATGCGATTATCTTCTTCTTTTTAACGTAAGCTGCAAATAAAAGTTTAAAAAAATATAAAAGCTGTAATCTTTTTATTTATAGAGAATTAAATTTCCTTTTGAGCGAGCTTTTTAACTTAAAAAAAAAATTTATTGAGATAGAGCGCATATCAGTAGGCCATAAATACCGAAAATCGATTTTCGCGAATATCACCTAAAGAGTGTATCTTATCACTAAAGTACTTTGCATATAATTTGTAGAAAATTTTACTACCTTTAAAATAAGCCATATAACTTTAAAAAATGTTCACTGATTACCGAAGTTTTTAATGTTTTAAAGTGCTAAAAAAAAGTCGAATGAAAATATGAAAAAATTCTCTTCGCATGTAAATTTCCCCACATTTTTTTTGTCAATTTTATTTTAACTCTTTAACAATAATATTTTCTGAAAGAACGAAGTATAAATGTTGAGTGGAAATCTAACACATGTAAATTTATATTTTTTATTGATTGAATCCTGGATCAATTTTTCGAGGACAATTACAATTTTTCTTCTCCATGGACCACATACCTTCTTCTTGTTCTACGCGTGATTGATTTAATGCTTTTCTGTTTATGTATTTCGCAAAATTCATCCCAGGCTTTTATTTGAATTTTATTCTTGAAACATAGAAAAAAGCTTGTCTTAAGGAAGGGCCAGAGAAAAATCAAATTAGGACCATTTTGGCTTGAAAATGTTGTGTCTGAAAAAGATGTTATTTCTGAAATAAAAAAAGGCTAAGCTCTTTTCTTCGAATGCTCACAATACAAGAAATATTGACACGAGATAGATAATATTGTCATACTGTATGCCTTAAATAGAAAATAATCTAATTAAATGAGTCTATGGTTTACATGCAAATAAAATTATTTCAGATTTTGATTCAACTTTTTTTTAGCACCTTAAGACATGAGAAGTTTTTGCAAAACGGATTTTCAACGATTTTCGTGTAGAATGATCAAAAAGGGTTTACATTGAGTCGCTCTATCTCGGTGGTTTTTGGACATTTTCGAATGTTTAAGGATTCATTTTAGAGGTAATTAAGTCGCCTACCAATGCCGGTAATAACATTAAGAATAAAATGCATTTCTAAATAGGTATTTCGGAAAAGCCGATTTTTTCAATGATTGACTTCACTAATATTCGCAGAATAAACGAAATTCCATACGAAATGTACGGAAATCGCGAAATTCATGGAATTCACAGAATTAAGGGAATTCATGAAATTTAAAGAAGTAAAGAAATTCAAAGAATGCATGGAATTCATGGAAAATAAGAAACTCACAAAGTTTTGGAAATCACGGAATGTATGGAATTCAATAAATTCACCGAATTCATCAAATTCATGAAATTCGCGGAATTCGTGAAAATATAGGAATTCACGAAATATATACAATTCGCGAAATTCATTGAAATCATGAAATGTATGGAAATATAGGAATTCACAAAATAAACAGAATTCGCGAAATTCATGGAATTCACGGAATTAACGGAATTCATGAAATTCACATAAATAAAGGAATTCAAATAAGGCATGGAATTTATGGACTTTAAGGAACTCACAAAGTTGTGGAAATCACGGAATCTATGAAATTCCAGAAATTCGCAGATTTTACCAAATTCATGAAATTCACGGTTGTGGAAATATTGGAATTCACGAAAAATATGCAATTCGCGAAATTCATGGAAATCATGGAATTTACGGAATTCATGATATTCTCAGAAGTAACGGAATTCGCAGAATTCTTCGAATTGACGGAATTTAAGGAACTCACAAAATTAGAGAATTCACAGATACTATTAAATTCAAGGAATTCACAGAAAATATGAAATTCAAGGATTTCACAGAATTCACCAAACTCAAGGAATTCACAAAATGTATGGAATTGGCGAAATTCAATGAAATCACGCAATTTTAAGAATTAATGAAATTCGTAAAATTCAAGGAATTCACAAAGTTCATGAAATTCACGGAATTAATGGAAATCACGGAATTCATGGGATTCATGAAATTCACAAAATTCGAGGAATTAATTACATTCACGAAAACGAGCAATCCATGAAGTTCACAGAAGTAACGGAATTCGAAGAATTCATGAAATTGAAGAAACTTACGAAATTTTGAAATTCACGGAATCTATGGAAGTTAAGGAATTCATGGAGTTTATGGAATTAAAGAAATTCCCGAAATTGATGACATTCATGAAATCCCCGGAATTCCAGGAATCAACGGAATTCGCGGAATTCAATTCATTTTTAGAATTTACGGAATTCATAGAATACACGGAAATCATGGAAATCACGGAATTCATGGATTTCACGGAATGCATAGGATTGATCAAATTCTCGAAATTCATGGAATTAAAGGAATTCACGGAAATTCTCAAATTTACAAGATTTTTGGAATTCATAAAATTCAGGTAATTCGCGGAATTAACGGAATTAAAGGAATTTGCGAAATTAATGGTATTCATGAAATGAACGAATTCATGGAAATCGCTGAAATCACAGAAGTTACTCGATTTGCGGAATTTATTGAATTCGTCGAAATAATAGAATTCATGGAATTTGTCGAAATAATATAATTCAGAGAATTCGTCGAAATAATAGAATTCATGGAATTCATCTAATTGATAGAATTCATGGAATTCATCTAATTGATAGAATTCATGGAATTCGTCCAATTGATGAAATTCATGGAATTCATCAAATCAGTAGAATTAATGAAATCATTCGAATTGATAGAATTCATGGAATCCACGAAACTCGGGGAATTCATGGAATTCATAGAGTTCATGAAAATGAAGGAATTCATAGAATATACGGCATTCATGGAATACGCGGAATTCATAGAATTCACGGAGATTATGCAATTCAAAGAATTGACTGAATTCACGGAATTCATAGAATGGATGAAATACATGGAATTCAAGAAACTGACGAAATTTGTGGAAGTCGCGGAATTTAAGGAATTTACGGATTCCAGGATATTCGTTAAATTCGCGTGATTCATTGAATTGAAGGAGTTACAGGAATTCAAAGAATTCAAGGAGTTCAATTAATTCACGGACTTTGGTGAATTTAAGGAATTCGTGGTATCCGTGATTTCGTTAAATTTCAAGAATCAGTTGAATTCTGTGAATTGATTGAATTAAGTGAATTCCATGAATTCCGTAAATTTCGTGAATTCTGTGAATTTCAATTAATCCTGCAAATTCCTTAAATCATGTAAATTCCGCGAATTTGATGAATTCCGTAAATTTGGAAAATTCCGAGAATTTGATGAATTCCGTAAATTTGGAAAATTCCGAGAATTCTTGCAATCTCGTAAGCTCCTAGTATTCTGTGCACAACGTTAATTCCTCGAATTCCGTGCATTTCATGAATTCCTCGAAATTCCAACAGAAATTTTTAACAGTGCAGTAAAATGATTTCCTTTAAATGATCATATTTAACATTTTCTTCTATTCCTGGTGTTATTAGAATATAAAAATTTGCTAATTATAAAGGAATCATCTCGAACTGGTTCATCATTTTTTGTTCAGTTACTCCTCAAATTAGAAGTAAAGCGCTTGATAGCTGTGTTTTTAATTTTAACATAGTTTAGTTCTATACTTGATGGTGTTCAACAGTACCAAGTGGTTTAGAGAAATCGAATAGGACGACCACTACTAACTTTGTAGTAACTTCAAGTGATGTTGAAATTGTACTGTGTCGATTGTGACCTCTACGAAAGCCGGACAGTAGGGGATCAATAAACGTGTTGGAAATGATTTAATCCGTTAACTGGCGATAAACAATCCTTTCAAACAGCTTAGCGATTGAATTCAAAATAGAGGCAGGGTGAAAGTCTTTAGAAGAGGTTGAGTTACAGACTTTTTGGGCTTTGGTCGAATTGTAAAAGGGCTGTAAAAAGATCATTTGAATGGAAACTTCAACAATTCCTATCACCTATATTTCTGATAAAGTATGTCATTTTTTCAGATTTAGCAAAAACTGAATCATACTCCTCGCCAGTTAGACGACAAAAAAATATAAAAAGTCAGTTTGTGAGGCCAACTTTTTACCCCTTGGTTTCTCCTGCGCCGTCTATTGTACAATTTAGTTTGGCTACCCGAGACAATCAAATTATCAAATAATTGGAAGGTAATTTAATAAAAAGAAGGAAACCTAAAACAATAGGGGGCAAACAAAAACAGGAAGTAGTTATTCCTTAAAAATGAAAAAGTATACAAATTTGTGTCATTTAATGAAAAAATATAATTCAAAACTTCTACTTTTTAAATTTTGTAAAAATTACTTGTAAGTATTTTAATTTACTTAATTTTTATTATGTTTTTTTTAATTTTTCGAAGAATTAAGCGTGACCTAAAATAACGTAAAAATATTCACAAAGGGTTTTGATTATAATAAACATTAATAAATTGTGATATTAAATAATATTAAACAAATATTGCAAAGGTAATTCATTTACCAAATTTATTATTCATCAAACTGTTAATTAAAATGATGTAATAATAAAGTCTGCTGGACAGAAATAATTTCTAAAACAAGAAATTATTATTTTTAAACGATACTAAAAAGTTCAGATTCTGTTCTGGCATTCCTAATTTTTTACAACTTTTCAGATCGAGTGAAGTAATAATTAGTGAAAAGAAACAAAGTATTTATATAAATAATTCTGTATTGCTTAAAACTATCTGTTATTATATAAAAAAATTTTAATTTTTATGTTTTTAGATTTCCCCTTGCCTTTCAGTTATTAACAAGTAATATTTTAACTGCAACATGAATAATTTTTTGGGAAATCTTCCATTTTTTCGAAATGAAGTATTTTTACTTTTTTTATAACGTTTCAAAAATATTATTTGAATCAAAGGGTTTATCTAACAGTAAATATAATAGTAAATAGCGGAATAATTAGGAGTATCTGGGTTGACTAAGTCTTTAAAAAATCCGTAAAAAATCTTTTTTGAAATTGGATGTTAATTTATTATTTGTTTATATCTGCAAATTCAAGAAAAACTCAAAATTAAAGAAAAAAACTAAACTTTTTGGCATCAATATAACCGAAGGTAATTTGAAATAATAGTTAATTATTTAAACAAATATTTTATCAGTTTTAATTAATTATTAACTCACTATAACTGAATTCTTAACAAAAAGTTAGAAATATAAGTGAAAACCAGAAAATCCGATCACCAATGTAAATGAAGATAGTTATAAGAAAGAATGAAATATTTCAAAAATTATTTTGGTTAATTTTGAATAATTATTATTTTACTTGAATAGAAAAGTTGCCAAAAATTTGGAAATTTCCGAAAAAGGACTTCAAGACATTTTAAAAATACAGAAAAACGCGGTTAAATCTATTGTAATAGAAAAATGATATAAAAAATTCTAAATTTGCACACAAAAAATTATTTGAGAATCTAATTATCAGCAGATCGCGATCTTCAATTTTTATTTTCTCGGAAATTAATTTTTTCTGTAATAAACACTGTTTATTGTTATCCGGCATTTTGATATTTCGAGAAAGAGATTTTGTTTTTGCCAGAAATTTCGAAATATTTTATTTTCATTTTTATCAGAAACCGATTTTTAAAACTCATAATACCTTGTGACCATTACATCAATCTCAAAATTCTCTGGATATTTTCTCGAAATAAGGCAATTTTTCTACATCCAACTTTGCTTTTCCAAAATTCATAAAATTAATTCAGAAACTAAAAAATGGATTTTCTATCGCAGTCCGCAGCTTAGTATGTTTCTATTTTAGGTTAATGTCAATTAGAGATTTTTAACCTAAAATTTCTTTTATTTAAACCTGTATACAATTTTTTTAATGATTTTTTTGATTTCACTTCAAAAACACTTTAGCTTGAAAGTGAACATTTGTTATGTGATTTTAAAATAGTAATAAAAATAGTGATTTTTATTTTACGGAATATTTTTTCGCTCTAATGAAATATTCCTATATTTTTGTTTATCTATCTCCATGCTGCAGCCCCTTAAATATTAATGTTTAAGAATTATTTATTAGAGTTACACAGTCCTGGACAGAATCCAGTGAGTGAGGGAAAATGATTGGAGGGTTAGCAGAAGAGATAAGAGAAGAGAAAGAAAAAGCTGTGAGGCAAAAATTATAGAAGAAAAAGTAGGAGGAGTGTGGGTTAATGATAGGAGGGGAAGCATGCTAATTTTGGAGAAATGGAAGGAGGAGAAGCAGAAAAAGTGGGGAGGAACGTGGACAAGGTGAAGTACATAAAGTGGGGGGAAGTGATGGGAAAGTAAGGTTAGAGGGAAAAAAATCAGGCAGAGGAAAACAGAAATTGAGGGCAAAAGACAGGAGGGGCAGAAGGTGAAGTTTTGGAAAGAAGGGACAGAAGATGAAGTTGGGAAAGAAGGTGAAGTAGAAAAAATGAGAGGAATGGAGAAGGGTAGGGAAAGTGTTAGGAAATAAGTGTACAGGAATTAGGAAAAGGAAGTAGACGTGTACTAGGGTAGTGATGGAAATTGAGAGAAGGAGGAGTAGGGAATATTAGGAAAAGGAAAGTAGGGGAAGTGAGAAAGTGAGAAAGTAAGGAGAAGTAGAAGAAATAATTAGAAATCTGGGTAAGTAGGTAAAAGAAAGTGAGAGCCTGAAAGGGAATTAGTTGAAGGGGACTATCAGTTATAGAAGCGTAAAAACAATTAAGTTAAAGATAAAGAAGTTAGTGAAAGGTGGAACGAAGAGTGATGTGAAAGGAGGGAAGTATAAGAGAGGACGTTTAAACGACTTAATTGCGCTCTTAATAGGCTGCAAAACTATTTTTTGTAGGCCCGCTGCCCCTTCTTTGACTATTATTTTTTTTTTATTTAAAAAAATTTGGCGGCGCACTTCTAAAAATTTTAAGACAAAAATTTTTAATGCTTTTTTGGACCTGCCTATTGTACATGGTCCATAAAAATGCAAAGGGGAACAAGAAAGAAAGAAAGGTGACGAAAAGGGAGGCAGGAGGCTGTTGCAGTGAAACAGGAAAACGAGAAGTGGGTGGAGGATCGTTATCCGCTTGGAAAAATCCAAAGATATTTGCACGAACCCCATTAGAATCAGTTCAGTCATTAATCGCAGGTACAATCTCAGCATAGTTATAGTGGAGGCAATACCTTCCAACAGGAACAAATTTCGTCTCTACCACGAAAGGCGCGCATTGTGCGAGACCGACTGATGGCTCTTGATGAGCGGTATCCGCTTCCGCCACGTCGAACAAAGCTTCGTTCTAACCGGAAACGACGCAACATCGTTACCCCTCCGTCCCTTCTTGTACTATTCCAAAAGAACTTGAAAAATTATTTGCTGCAGTACAATGAAAGAAAAAAAGATCCAAGCAGTTCACGGATGTTTGGCTTGACTTTGAACATTTTTTTTGTCTTCGTTCCCTGAATGGTAATGCGAGGTTATTACGAGTACACTAATTATAATTGTCATTCTCTGTTTATAAAGTCAATTTTTTGTTTTTAAATACTATTTTTTTTTTTAATTTTTAAATATTTTTTTTAAATTTTTGGTTCCATTTGTGTTGTAAGTTACAAATACAACTCTTTTGGATAAAATGCAGCTGCTAAGATAAAAATAAATATTATAGAAATATTATTATTACGCTAAACTAATTTGTAAACAATGCATTTTTTAGACATAAAATTCATGATTTTATCTGAAAATTTACTTATTTGACAGTAAATGAACTTTTTTCTTTACAATTCATATTTCTAGAAAAAAATCTAACAATTTGGTAAAAAATTTTTAATTATTCGCTTGAAATGACAACAACTTGGTAGAAAATGTAACTATTTCCTTGAAAATTTATATTTTGGATAACCATGCATATTTTTGGTTAAAAAACTTCAACACTTTGTGAGAAAATTAATCTATATTGTTTAAAGTTACAATATTCATTGAAAACTTGTATTAATCTGTTGCAATTTTTGTTCTCTTTTTTTGTTAAAAATAATTTTTTTTGGTTTATTTTTCAGATTCGAATGCTCATCCAAGATATTAATATTTTAATTCTTTTGAATTGTGAATCATTTAATTTTCAAATTGCTGGTGTGAAATTATTGAATTTTAAACTTTTTTGAATTGATGCACGATCCTGTAAAACAAAAATGCAACGTCCATATTTGGACCACAATACCCAAACAAAAATTACCTTAATTGTAATCTGAACAAAAATTTTAAAAACAAACCTAATGACTATAATTCGATTTTCAGGTATCAAAGAGAGAAAAACTTTTTTTTGGTGCTAAGGTTTATATTTTTCTTACCTTGATAACAAGTATTGCATGAGCACCGAAACGTTGGTAATATAATTTTATTTTTTATTTTTAATGTTCTTTTTAATGATTTTATAATAATAAAAATCAAAAAGACCAAAGAAAGAAAGAGAGAAGAAAGGAGATGTGTTTGGTTGCATTCTCATTTTTCTTACCTCTTTTTCATTTTTGTCTGAAATTTTTGTTTTAAAAAATTTTTGTTCAGATTACTATTGAATCATTTTTTGCTCGTTGAGGTCCAAATTTAGTCGTTGGATAATTATTTTTACAGGATTTTGCATCAACTTTTTTATTGGACGTCCAATAAGATTTTTAATTTGGATTTTAATCTAATTTAAATTTCTAAAATTTTTAATTTTTCGAGTTGTCCTATTAAAAAAATTTTACAGTTTTAACTTCTTTCTAATGCAATTGTTTATTTTTTAGATTTATTCTGAAATTATTGAATTACGAATGCTTTTATATAGAATGACACATTTTTAATTCATTTCCATTTAATTAAAAATATTATCCTTTATTTCAAAATGTTATCTTATCCAAAATACTTTCACTTGGAACATTAATAATTAAAAATAATTTAATATATTTTCTGAAATTTCAAGCGAATTATATTTGAAATTACTGTTTGAAAAGTCGGAAAAACTCTTAATATTTGAAAACTTGTATAGTATTGCATTTTTAAATTGTTTATATTCTTAATTTTAGGTAATAAAATTCCAAAAACGTGAAAACGCGTTTCAATATAATAAAAGCACAAATTTTTAGCTGTCAAAAATCGCAGAAGCACCCAAATGCGGCTCTTAAAAACAGCAAACTCGCGAAAATTTAGAATTCCAAAAGGATGGATGCCTGCAGGCAGACAATTAAGTAGATACTTATGACTGTATTCAGACAATTAAGTAGGTACTGATGACTGTGTTTAGACAATTACGTAGGTACGGATGACTGTAGTGATACATCGAAGTGGGTACGGATGACTTTGGGCAGGCAGCGAAGTAGGTACGGATGAATTTAGTGATACATCGAAGTAGGTACGGATGACTGTTTTCAGACAGTTAAGTAGGTTCGGATGACTGTATTCAGGCAGTTTAGTAGGTGCGGATGACTGTATTCAGACAGTTAAGTAGGTACGGATGACTAGCGATACATCGAAGTAGGTACTAATGACTGTTGTCAGGCAGCGAAGTAGGTACGGATGCCTGCAGGCAGACAATTAAGTAGATACGGATAGCTGTATTCAGACAATTAAGTAGGTACGGGTGACTGTATTCAGACAATTAAGTAGTTACGGATGACTGTAGTGATACGTCGAAGTAGGTACGGATGACTTTGGGCAGGCAGCGAAGTAGGTACGGATGACTTTAGTGATACATCGAAGTAGGTACGGATGACTGTAGTCAGACTACTAAGTATAAAGAAAATTGTTTTTGAATTTTTCCAAGTATACTAGCCTAAGTTGTACCTTTTTCGTCGACACATTAAAAGAAATTTATAAATCGAATATCACTTAGATTGTCCCTATTTGAGTTTTCCCTTTTTTATTGATTTTTTTGTAGTTCCTTTTTTTTAAATTCCTTGAAAATGCGTAATTATCTTAACTTACTTGTTTTTGATTTCTCTATATGAGGGTTCACATTCGAAAATTATTTTTAGTAATTATCCTAAAGTATATTGTGTATCAGAAACTATTTGAAACTATTTTTTTAAAATGCAACGTAAAAACTTAAAATTGACACTTTTTTTAATTTTTGAAATTTGAAATGAGTATGAGGCTCTAATTTCAGAAACTACCAAGATTTAAATAAAAGTCCTAATTTCTTATTAAAATTGGTTTCTAGTATGTCGTTTGCTAGAAGTATTTAATCGATTGGAAAAATAAATATTACACTACCATAATAATTTCTTAATTTCTTATTCTAAATGTCAAAACAAAGGAGAAAATTCTTGTCTCCTTGTACAAAGTGAGGTTGGGATACCTAAAGCTTATGACTTTTGGGATGTTCTTATATTAAATTTAGGCCAATAGGAAAATAAATTTTAAAAAACTAACTGAACATTTTTTATATGATCATAATCAGTATTTGTTAATAAAAATAAAAATAAGTAAGAGTTTCTAATTTAATGCTATATTACTGGACCTTCAAGTTTGTCTGCAACTTGACAATGACCCATATTTCAATAAGCTACCAAACCTTTTTGTCAGCACACATCCGCCACTTTGACTAATTTGGCAGAAAAATTCTGGTAATATTTCCGCAATAACTCTTAAAGAAAAGAGAAACTGAAAAAGGGATATAGAAGAAAAAATTTGTAGGATATCCTTTAGCAGAAGCAACATTGAACAGGACAGAGTTGATGGGTTTCCGTCGATGCAAGCGCGACTCTTCTCCGCCAAAACAATTTATGTACCATGAATGACATCGTGAATAAACCGACGCTTCAGACAATGGGACCGTGGATAACGGAGGTCGCGCAGTTGAATTTCTCTGAACACGTGATGCCGATGGACCAGTACACGTGCCGTATCGCACTTCAAAATCGATTGTGCGCGATCGTCGACTCCGTGACGGGAAATTGAAACTTAGAAGGCGATAGAAATCGTAGAACTGAGAGAGATTCTGATAAATCACTGAAGAATAGACACGATCTTGGATTAAGAAATTTTCAGACCAAGGTTTATGTGTGGCTTTCGATTATAAGACCAGTTTTATCTTCTAAACGATTCGTTTAGGAAGCATTTATACTGGTGGAAAAGAGCTATGTAACTTTTAAAGAGCGGAAAGTAATATTTTTTTTAAATTAGGAAATTTAAATGACACTAAAATCAAACTTTAAATCCTATGTATCGTTTAATAATCAAGCTAATGTGCCTAATTCCTGAAAATAAAACCAAGAATCTAGCGAATAAATTTGGGCAAACACCATAAAATATTTCTGTTGCAATCTGAAAAAGATACAAATTTTCCTAAAACAGAAAAGAGGAAAGAAAAGTTAGTGCCTGACAAATACGCTTTCTTCTCTTTTTTATTTCTGTAGTCTTTTTCACTAATATTCTTATCGAATCACAGTAAAAAAAGCATTTCTGAAAAATAACCGCCAAAGTTTTGGAACTCATACAGCACTCGTTTTTTTATCTTTTTTCAAGTTGCAGTAGGAATATTTTATGGTTGGTGTAAAAATTTAGTTGTTAGATTCTTTTTCTTATTTTCAAAATTTTTTTACAATAATTAATATTTTTTGTTGTTGCTGAAAATGTATTTTTGAAGCAAAAATTTAAGGATTCTATTTTTTGTTGGAAAATTAAATATTTTTCTGAAAATGATTTGTTTTAAAATTGATTTTCGTTACTTATAATGCCAGTATTTTAATTTTGGTTGAGTATTAATATCTTTTATTGAAATTTTTTTATTTCTCGTAGAAAATTGATGTGCTTTGTGAGAAATCCTTCCTTTTTTATTGAATTTTAATCCTTCAGTTGAATATTTATCCTTTTTGGTTAAACCCGTCGTTGAAAATAAATTTGTTTTTGTTAAGAAATTTTCTATTTCGTTGACAATTTATCTTTTGTGGTTGAAAAAAACTGTTTTAGATATAAAATTAAATTTTTTTGAATATTAAATATAGCATGTTTCGTTAATGATCCAATTTTTTGTTTCATCAGCTACATCGTTATACTGTGACCTAATGGGTAAATATTCATTTTTTTAAATTAAGGGTTTCTGAATTTTGTATAAAAATTTAATTATTTAGTCAAAAATTAGCTTTTTTGTTATAAATTAAGATTTATGGTCAAAAAATTTAACTACTTTGTAAAAAATTAGAATTTTTGGCTTGACTTGTTAAAAATTTGGTAGATAATGTAACTATTTTGTTGAAAATAATGATTTTGGTCAAAAATGCATATTTTTGGTTCAAAATTTAATTACTTTACTGAAAATTAAACTATATTATGAAATATCAAACTATTCACTTAAAAATTTGACATTTCTGTTGCAAATTAGTTTTTGATTTGTTAAATTTTTTTCTTGCTACAAAAGTGTAGCTGTTTCATTTTTGTTTAACAATAAAAAATTTCCTTTATCAATGCGGTTCGCTAAAAATTTAGCATTTTCGTTAATGGTTCAACTATTTTGGTAAAAATACATCCTTTTCAATTGAATTTAACAAATCAAATTTTTTTTAAAGTTTGATGGAACAAAAAAGCTTGTCCAAATTTAGTCGTTAGATAATTGGTTTTATTTTCAGGAATTTTTCACATGAGGTATTATTTGTTATTGTTGCTTAAAATGCCCTCCCAGAGAAATTTTAAGATTTTATAACACTTCTGGAACAATGCACAATGCTCTATGTATCAAATCTGTAAATTTTAAATGAGATTATCAATAATTAATGCTGTTAGCTTTTTTTAAATTCCTATTGAACCTAATTATATAACATCTTTTCAGCAGCATAAATGTTTCATGATTAGAAAATAATTATACAACAGTTTTACAGCTTAACCATTTAACAGTTTAACATCTTTAAAACAGCATTATCAATAGAATTTCTGAATTACTTTCTCAATCATAAATATTGTCAGGTCCTTCCTTAAATTATCATAAAACTCAATTATATAGCAGCGTTTTAAAAACATCGATAACGAATTGTCAGAACAGTGTCAGACAAAATTTTTTTTCCTCAAATGACTCTTTTAGGATGGATTGATGTTGGTCAAAGCATTATGTTAATTTCAAAGACAGAAAATAGTAAAGATTCTATAGCACTTCTGGAATAATGTACTATGCTTTATGAATCAAATATGTAACATTTCTGTAACTTTTCTGTTACTTTCTGTAATTTTTTTTTTCTTCAACGTTTACCTAAGTAACTATAGAACTTAATTATATAGAAACTTTTCAAAGGCATCGATGTTTCATTGTCAGAAAATATCTAGACAAAACTTTTATGTCCTAAAATATTTTCTAAGAAGACATTGAGGATAGTACAAAAGAGTTGTGCACCATTTAAAGACAGAAAATGTTAGTTTCTATTGTGTTTTAAAATTTTATTCTAGAACACTCTAAAGATTCTGTAATATTTTCGGAACAATGTACAATTTCTGATGTATCCAACCTCTAAAGTATTTGTAAGTCTTATGTAACAGACGTAAAACAGCAGTATGAATTCGCTTTTTTGAATTATTTTCTCAGTTGTTAATTTAGTCTGTTTCTGTCTTAAATTAGCATAAAACTCAATTATATAACATTGATATATCATTGTATATAACATTGTCAGAAATCTGTTAAACTAAAGTTTTTTTTTCTAAAATGATTCCTTTAGGAGACATTGATGATGGTACACAAACATTATGTAACTTTTAAAGGAAAAAATAATATTTTCTATTGTTGCTGAAAATGCCATTCTAGAAAACTGTAAAGATTTTGTAACACTTCCAGAACAATGCCTTATGAATAAAATATGTAAAATTTCTGTAAGTTTTATGAAACAGATACAGAAAATTTAGCAATTCAGTTCTTGAACTATGTTATCCGTAATTAATGCTTTCAACTATTTCCTAAATTACTATGGAAGCCATTGATATAACATCGTTTCATTAATTCGATTTTTTTCAGAAAATAGATAGACAAAAGTTTTATCTCTTTATCGCTTTCTTAAGGGGGCATTGAGTATATTAAAAAAGAATTTTTGTACATTTTTGTTGCTGAAAATATAATTACAGAAAACTATAAACATACTATGACACTTCTGGAACAACGTACGAGATGTTCTATAACAAATCTCTTCTTAAATTATTTTATCAATTATTAATATTGTGTATTCTTTTCTTCAATTATTTTAAAACTCAAATGACATCTGTTCATCAAAATCGACGATTAATTATCATAAAATACTTAGAAAACAGTTTACTTTCCTAAACGGTTCTTCAATAGGCTTTGATGAAGGTGCAAAAAATTCATGTAAATTTTAAGAGAGAGAAAATAATATTTTTTATTGTTGTCGAAAATTTTATTCCAGAAAATAGTGAGGATCCTATAAAACTTTCAGAACGTTGTACAATGCGTGTAGAACAGCATTAGCAATTCAGTTATTGAATTATTTTATCAATTTTTAATGTCGTCATTTTTTTTCTTAAATTATTATACAACTCGTTTACATACCATTGTTTCAACAACATAAATGATTTTTTATCAGAAAATAGTTAGGCAATAATTCATCTTCTAAACGATTTATTTAGGAGGCCTTGGGTATGGTAAGAAAGTTATGTAGCCTGTAAAGACAAAAAATATTATTTTACATTATTTTTTATAGTTTTATTCTGAATAATTTTATTAGTTAATAATATTAGAAGTTAATCTTATTAATTATTGTCAAGCTAAATTATAAATTGATTGATGATTATTTTTCGAGAAATAGTTAAACAAAAGTTTTATCTGTTAAACGATTCCCTTAATAGGCATTGCGGATGTTACAAAAGAGTTATTTTAATTTTAAGAAAGGAAAAATAATATTTTCTATTCCTGCTAAAAATGTTATTTTAGAAAAAGGTCAAATTTGTGTAAAACTTTCGGAAGATTCTACAATGCCTTATCTATCAAATTTTTCAATTTTTTCTAAGTCTTATGTAACAAGTTTAGAAGAGCATTATCAATTCAGTTCTTGAATTCTCTTATCAGTAATTAATTTTTAATTTTATTTCCTAAATTATTATGAAATTCAATAATATAAGAATAATGATTTATTGTCAGGAATTTTTCAGAAAATAATTTCATTCCTTAAATAATTCCTTGAGGAGGCATTGCTCATATTACAAAAGCTTTATGTAGTATTTGTAGACAGAAAATAATATTTTCTTTTGTTGCTGAAGATATAATTTCAAAAAACTCTAAAGATTCTTAGATATTTCAAGAACAATGCCTTATGAATCATTAATAGTAAATTTGTGTAAGTTTTTTCATCATATATAAAGAAGAGTTATCAATTCAGTTCTTGAACTATTTGATCAGTAATTATTGTTTTCAAATGTTTTCCTAAATTACTATACAATTTAATTATATTAAATCCTTTCCACCGCAACGATTTTCTATTTTTAGAAATTAGTTAAACAACTGTTTTTTTTACTAAACGGTTTCTTTAGGAGGTATTGACGATGACACAAAAGGGTAATGCAACTTTTAAAAAAAGAAAATAATATTTGTTATTGTTGCTGAAAAAGTAATTCCAAAAAACTGTAACCATTCTGTAGTTATGAATTCATATCTTAAATTATTTTATCAGTGTGTTTTTATGCTTTTCTTATAATTCAAAAGTTAATAGTCCCTCTTTTTAATAAAAATTTTATTTCAGAAAGCTACAAAAATTCAGTAATAGTTATGTCACATTTATGAAGTAATTATTGTTCAATTTATAATATAAATAGATTAAATCAAAGTTGTACATCTCTTTGAAATTCATCTTTTTGTTTTATTTATTATAATATTAATTATTAATAATAATAAACTGTTTCAATGAAAATAATTGAGTTGGGTCAAATTGCCAAATTTAAAAAGTGAAGTGTTCTTCTGAAATTCTTGTCCCTTTAAAAAAAACAGTAAAATGTTAATATCTAAATATCTTTGTTGACTTAGGGATTAAAAAATTATTTTCGAGGATATTTGCCTAATTTTTCATAAGGGATTTAATAATTTGGTATAATTGTATTGAAAAAATGTTTATTACTTTTTTGTAAATAATTTAATTTTTCTTTAAATAGTTCAGAAATTTTCTAAACCTAGACTAATAGATGTTTACGATACGAACTTATTGGTAAGTTATATTTTCGTTTTTTAAAAATGTTTATAATTTTTTTCTATTAAAATAATAATTAGAAATCAACTGGTAATGGCAAATTAGGCTAATATTTTATTAAAAATTTATTTTTAAGCACGAAAGCAAGAAAGATATTTAGAGTTTACCATTTCGCCTCAATGAGGGAGTACAAAATTTCATTGGATTTGAAAGCATTTTTTTAGGTATTTTTTATGAAGAATAAAATTTTTTTCAGGCACATTTAATTTTTAGAACTTGACGATTTTGTTATTTTTCTGCAGGAAAAGGAATTCCCTAAAATGCAACTATTCCATTTTTGGTTAAAGCTTAATATCTTAGATTAAACATTGACAATTTCTGGTTAACAATTCATATATTTTGTTACAAATTCAACCCTTTTGGTTATAATGGAACTGCTTTGATTAAAATAAATGTAATCGAAATATTACTATTACGTTAAACTAATTTGTAAACAATGCATTTTTTAAATAAAAGATTTATCATTTTATTTAGAAATTTAATCATTTGACCGTGAATAAACTTTTTTGTTTATAATTCATTTTTCTAAATAAAAAATCTAACAATTTGGTACACACATTTTAATTTTTGGCTTGAAACGACAACAACTTGGTAGCAAATGTAACTATTTCCTTAAAAATTTATATTTTTGATAAACATGCATATTTTTGGTTAAAAATTCTACCACTTTGTTAAAAAATTAAACTCTATTGCTTATAGTTAAACGATTCATTGGAAACTTTGAATATGCTATTGCAATTTTTTTTCTCTTTTTTTGTTAAAAATTATTATTTTTGGACTAAAAATGTAGCTATTCCACTTTTAATAAAAAATTTTTGTTATGAGTTAAATATTTACTACTTGGTAGAAAAATTAAAGAAATTTGTTTGAATATTCTTCTTTTTGTGCAGGAAATTAATTGAATTTGTTAAAAATTCAGTCTTTTTGCAAAGAATTCATCTATTTGGTTAAAAATCCCATTTTTAGTCAAAACTTTATCTTCCGAGTTGAAAATTATAATTTTATTTAAAACTCTCCTTTTTCGATTTAAAACTTAAAAAGTTCAAAAGTTAAAAAAAGTTTAAAAAGTTTAAAAGTTAAAAAAAACATTAGCATTTTTCGCTTAGGATGTGCACTTTTTTTCTTAAATTGGTCTACTTCGGTAGAAAACTATTATAGTTTGTCGAAAATTCCTGTATTTGCTTAAAAATTATCTCCTCTTCTTTCCATTCTACTAGTTATTCATTCGATTTTATATATTTAAAACATTAGTTTTTGTAAGCTAAAAATTCATTTTTTGGAAAATTCCTATTCCGTAAGAAAAATCATCCATTTAATTAGTCGTTTAATTATTTTGTTGGAAAATAACTATTTTCGCGAAGGCAATATTTTATAGAACTGATCATTGAAAAATGATTCAAATTCAATTTTTTAAATTCTTTATTATTCAGATTCGAATGCTCATCCAATATTAATATTTTAATTCTTTAAAATTGTGAATTATTTAATTTTTAAACTACGAGTGTTAAATTATTTAATTTTAAACTTTTTGGAATTGATGCAAGCTTCTGTTAAAACAAAAATCCAAAGACGAAATTTTGACTAAAATGAACAAACAAAAAATGCCTCAATTGTAATCTGAAAAAATTTAAAAACAGACCTATTGAACTTTATTTGATTTTCAGGTATCAAATAGAGAAAAACTGTTCTTTGATGCTATTGTTTATATTTTTCTTGCCTTAAGAACAGTAACTGCATGAGCACCGAAACGTTGGTAATATAATATTATTTTTTATTTTTAATGTTCTTTTATTGTGATATTATAATAATAAAAATAAAAAAAAAGAAAGAAAGAAAAAGAGAAGGAAGGAGATGTGGTTGGTTGCATTCTCATTTTTCTTTCCTTTTTTTCATTTTTGCCTGAAATTTTTGTTTTAAAAAATTTTTGTACAGATTACAATTGAAGAATTTTTTGTTGGTTCGTTGTGGTCCAAATTTAGTCTTTGGATTATTGTTTTTACAGGAGTTTGCATCAATTTTTTGATTGGACGTTAAATAAGATTTTTAATTTGGATTTTTATCTAATTTAAATTTCTTAAATTTCTAATTTTTCGAGTTGTCCTATTTTAAAAACTATATAGTTTCAACTCCTTTCTAATACAATTGTTTAGTTTTTGACTTTTATTCTGAAATTATCGAATTGCGAATGCTTTTATATGGAATCAAACAAGTTTAAACTATTTTCATTTAATTAAAAATACTGTCCTTCATATCAAAATGTTATTCAATTTAAAGTACTTGCATTTGGAACATTATCAATTAAAAATAATTTCATATATTTTCCAAAATTTCAAGCGACTTATATTCGAAATTACTGTTTCAAAAATTGGGAAAACACTTAAGATTTGAAAACTTATGTAATGTTGCATTTTTAAATTATTTATGTTTTTAATGTTAGGTAATGAAATTCCAAACATGTAAAAACGCGTTTTAATAGGATAAAAGCACAAACATTTAGCTGTCAAAAATCGCAGAAGCACCCAAATTTGTCTCTTGAAATCAGCAAACTCGAGAAAGTTTAGAATTTCAAAAGGTTTTGTGGCAAATTGTTTTTTAAAAATGTTTATAATTTTTTTATAAAACAAATCAATACAAATTAATTGTCCATAACAAATTAGGCTTAAATTTTATTTAACATTTACTTTTAAGCACAAAAGCAAGAAACATATTTAGAGTTTACCCTATGGCCTCAATGAGGGAGTAAAAAATTTCATCGGATTCGCTTGCATTTTTTTATGTATTTTTTTATGAAGGGTAACATTTTTTGCAGGCACATTGCATTTTTAGAACAAGGTGATTTTTTACCTTTATTCTAGAAAAGGTGCTGACAAAAATAATAGAAAAAGGGTAAAAAAAGTAAAAAAAAATTTTTTATTTTTCATTTTACAAATTCGATGATCATTTTTTATATTACTTACTAAAGGATTCAATAAAAATTTGACATGACTATTTTTTATGTTTTAAAACCATAAGCAGCTCGTTTTTCTGTTAAGAAAATGTTTACAAGAATTAATTAAAAATAAAGTCAAATTGAATTTTGGTTCATCTCTATTTCACAGTTTTCAAAAGTCGAGATTTTTGATCAATAAAAAATTTTTTCGACCTAGTTTGAACAATATATAGATTAAATAATATTTATGAAATCGAAAAAAGTAAGGTTTAACTTAAAGATCTAAAACTAATAATATTTTTTGGAGATTATTGCATCTCAATCTACTTGTATACTTTCTTGTAAAATATTAAAATTTTAAAAAATACAACAATATATAGCAATACAAGACAATAGACAACAGTTTATAACAATCTACATCAAAATACAACAATAGACAAAGGATATAAAAAACAATTTGTCCAAATAATATGAAAGTTTTAATTTCTGTATTTCATAGAATTTATTTATATTTTCTTGTGAAAATGCTTCTAGTTTTTTGTACTATCATGTTAACACTCTCGCCGAGGGAATAAAAAAAGTAATAAAAATTTTTTCAGATCATTTTTTGTAATTTTTGGATAAACGACAAAAACTAACCAATGGTGATCCATTTAACCAAAAATGTTGATCTATATTTATTTCAAATTTTTGTAAATTTTTGTCGTGGAGGGTTCTTTTAATAGAAAAAAATATAATAGTTTGTTTTCCCTTTTCTGAACAGTAACAAATTTTCCCTATAGCTGTTTAAGTTCGTTAAAGTTGTTTCTATAACAAAAAATATATTCTAATTAAAAACGTATGACACATACTTTTTTTTACTCAAATTTTTTTTTTACTTTTTTTCTTCGTCCACTAAATTGTCACTTTTGGTACTAACCCAGTTGTCATTTTCATATCTTTATATACATAATGATGTTAGAAGACCTTTAACTGCTAATAAAATATTTTCTGAAAAAATAATCGAGGTCCTGTTAAATTTGATGAAACCCTACGGAAATATATCGCCCATTCACAAATGTTTACATAGATCATGAAAGAAAAAAATAATAGAAAAAAAACGTGACTAAAACTGTAAAGTTGAGTATCACTGCAAATCATAACCAGGAAACATTTATGCAGGGTAAAAGCAGGTCGCAAACGGAGCAGTGATTACGACAGTTTTACGCCCGTGGGATAAAAAGGGAAAACGATGCCTTGCCCTTCCCTCTTTAGTCTTCACCTATGAATTCGTCTGATGCGCGTCTTTCGCATCCGGACGTGATCGCACCCTCATATCTAACCCTGCCTTTTTTTTCTTTATCGACGCAACCCGCAGTCACTGAGATTTCTGTCTGGCATCGTCGGAGCCCAGATGACGATTATCGATGATGCCAATCCAGCGCCTCTCAATAACTAGTTCGCTCAACCTTTTTGATATTATCGCACCCCTTGAAAGGCGGAAGAAAAATCGTGATTCTTCAACTTGATATCTTATCGCAATATATAAAAAAATTTTAATCAGTTTTTTGTTCTAAAAGTTTATTTTCCTCGCTGTAAATAAAGACGATTAAGGTCCACCTTTTTAGAAAAGTCATTACCTGTTTTTAAAATGCGATAACGCGGTTAAAAATTTAGCCAGATATATATTTTTTTAATGGATAGGAAGCTTTTTTAATTCCACGTCGAATGAACTCCAGTAGAAATATTTTGGAATATAAGGTCTAGAAAATTTATAGAAAAAATATAATTTTTGTAGAATGCAATGAATAGAATCTTATCTTAAATTTGAGACAATAAAAGTTGAAAAAGATGCATGTGTTCCCGAGATATTGCTGAAAATGTCCAAGCGTATTTTCATTGATTTTCAGTTGGGACGACATAGGTGATCGCTGATTGAAACGCTTGGTCATTTTTGGTCATATTTCGGAAACCCATAAGGATTTTCAGATTTTTATGGGCCTAAATTAAAGATAAAATTTAAGAATTGTTTCTTTAAACTTTTAGATTTTTACAATAACTGTCCGAGATCATCAGACGAATATAAGTCAAAGTGCTTAATAAGAAAAATTAATTTTTTTAAATCCTTCTCAGGATATATATTTATGTCAATTCTATCACTTTTGGCTAACTTATTATGTTTCAAAAGCATTAGTCATTTTTAGTATTATATCTACACAAAAATCGTGGAATCTAATTTTTTTTTTAATTTCAACTTCTTCAAGAAATTTGGACACTACTGATAATAGTTTATAAATTTCTTGAGCTATACCAATGTTTTCCCAATATTTTTAAATAAAAAGTTACTTATGCTTCCATTTCCTTGTAATTTGTATTTTCATGGATTTTAAAGATTAAAAAAAGTTTTAAACAATTTCTAATATTTTTATGATATTTTACAAATTTTACAGATTCCAAGGGGTTTTATACGATTTTATTACATTTAATCGAATTGAAAGGATTTTATAGAGTTTTAAAGCTTTAGGAGTATATTAAATACATCAAGGGATTTAAAATTTTTTGAGAAATTTTCATCTGATCTTATAGGATTTAAAATTATTTGAATGGATTTGTGAAAAATTTAATATCAACATAAAAAATTTGAATAAATTTTAGAGGATTTACTGGTTTTAGATTATTTGACATAAGTCAAAGAAATTTTTAAACGAGTCAAATTTAAGAAAATGTATCGGTTCTCAGAGGATTTAAAAGATTAAAAATTTTTTAAAAGAATTTCAAAACGAATTAATTTCAAGATGCAAGGGTTTTTAGAACATTTCTCGGGATTTAACAAAATTAAAGTATCTTTAAAAATTTTAGAGCATTTTACAGAATAAAATGTATTTTGCAAAATTGTGACGAACCTCGTTAGACTTCAAAGAAGATTTCAAGAAATTTTACAATATTTAAAGCATAAATTAATAAATTTTAAAGAATTTGAAAACATTTTAGGATATTTATTTATATTTTATTTTTAAATATTTAAACCCTTTTTAGTGAATTTAAAAAGTTATAAAAAATTTAAAAATTCTGTACGGGATTTCTAAGAATTTTGCAAAATTTAAGTATTTTTAAGAAATCGTTTATGTTTTACAGAATATAATGTATTTTAAAAGGTTTAAAAGAATTTGATAATGAATCGAAGAATTTATTTTGTTCACAAAGAATTTCAAGAGATTAACAAATTTCTAAGGAATTTAAAATGACTTACCTAATATTTCAAAAACTAAAAATATTTCAATGACTTCAAGAAATTCATATTTATATTTTAAAATATATTAACTGTTTTTAGTGAATTTTAAAAGTTATAAAAAGTTTCAAAATGCTGTACGGGATTTCTAAGAATTTTTCAAAATTTAAGTATTATTAACAAATTCTGAATGTCTTACAGAATATAATGTATTTTAAAAGGTTCAAAAGAATTTTATAATGATTTAAAGAATTTATTTTGTTCACAAAGAATTTCAAGAGATTAACAAATTTCTAAAGAATTTAAAATGGCATGCGTAATATTTGAAAAAACTAAAAATATTTGAAAGACTTCAAGGAATTTATATTTATACTTTAAAATATTTAAACAGTTTTTTGTGAATTTAAAAAGTTATAAAAATGTTTAAAATGCTGTACGGGATTTCTAAGAATTTTTCAAAATTTAAGTATTATTAACAAAATCTTAATGTCTTACAGAATATAATGTATTTTAAAAGGATTAAAAGAATTTTATGATGATTCAAAGAATTTATTTTGTCCACAATGAATTTCAAGAGATAAAGAAATTTCTAAAGAATTTAAAATGGCATACGTAATATTTGAGAAGACTAAAAATATTTCGAAGACGGTATTTTACTCGATATTTGTAATATTATTAGAGGTTTTCCGAAATTCAGAAGATTTTATACATTTTAATTAAGCAAAGGATTTTAAGGAGTTCATGATATATTTAAAAATATTCCTGAATATTTAAAAAATTTTTACAGTTGTGGGAGTTTTAAAAGAATTTTTAGGGTTTTGAGGAAGATCAACTTTTTATATTTTTCAAAAAGAGCGACTGTGATCACTGATATTGTTTAATAAATTATATATTTCAAACTTAATATGTTTGGAATCGATTTATTTTAAATTAGATTTTTTTTAAATTAGTAAGTTTATTTTTACCGATTATTGCTATCTATTTTGAATTTATTAAAAGTTAAAAATTCCTTATTTTTAATTGAATTTTAATAAGTAGATAAATACGACTGTAATCAGACAATGAAGTAGGCACTGATGACTTCAGTCAGACATCAAAGTAGGTAAAGATGACTGGCCAGACAAAGATAACTACATCCAAAATCGAAGTAGATACAGTTGAATGTAGTCAGACCACTAAGTATCAGAAACTCTATATAATCTAATGCATACTTATATATCATGCTGATTCATTTTCTTGCGGCAAAAAAAAATTATTTTTGAATTCACATTTTTCTATATGAGCCTTCAGATTCAAAAAGTATTTTTTATTAATCAACAGAAGGTATATTTTGCATCAGAAACTATTTAAAAATATTTTTTAATTTATGCAACTATTGACAGTATTTTTAACATCTGAAATTTGAAATTAGTTTGAGGCCCAAATTTCAGGAACTACCAAGGTTTAAATAAAAATTGTAATTTCTCATTAAAATTGGCTTCTAGTGTGTTATTTGCTTGAAGTATTTAATCGATTGGAAAATTAAATATTACGCTAGCATCATAATTTCTTACTCGTTTATCCATGACGTGATAATCGTCGAGGCCCTAAATCAATTTTAACTTTAATCTTCACGAGGCGGTATTACCAAGCAGCGAGATAATCTACCCCTCCCGACATTGAAAGAAGCGAGGCGACGTTCTTCCCGTCCCTTTGACGGTTTGAAGTTTTACGCACCGAACACCCCAAACGCACACACTCAAAGAAATTCATCGACTTTTCCTTTGCATGCGAAAGTAATTACCTCATGCAATATCTGTTCTTCTGCAAACTTTCAAAACTTGAACAATTATTACAACCTTTTTACAACGAATATTTTCCTTTGAGTTATACTCATCTTTGAGGATGTACTTTATTAGATGCTTTAGAAATTTGAATTTTCAGAGTGAAAAGTTACGAAGGGCTTAAATAGCCTTCTTTTACAATATTACAATGTTATGATTCATTTATCCGCTGCTGACCTTATTCAGCCCCTCTCACCCTAAAATATTTAACAAATTCACTTTCCAGGTTCCTTTATCTTTAATTATTCTTCTAAAACCTTACCATAAATACTCCTTTGTGTTCTCTCCTTATTCGCAGGTTCTGCTCCTTCTCTTTCCCAATATATTTCTTTCCCTATCTCATTACCCAACCTAAATCTTGATATTCTGAGTTATCTTTTCCTCAACATCCTTCTCCTAAATACTTTAGCACTCCTTTTTATCATCTTATACTATTTATTCGTCAAACATCCTCCATCTTTCTCTTAATTGTTGTTCGTTCTCTTCTTTTTGCTATTTTTTAAAGTTTACTCCATTCCCCTCTTATTTAACCTCTCCGATGAAATACTTTCATATACTTTACAAAATGCTGGAATTAACTTCCCTCTCATATATATCTAATTTCTTCTTCTATGAATTTTTTATCACTATTGGCACCAATAAACCTTCATTTAATTACTCTGTTCGCTCCATTCCTTTCCAGACTATATGGTAAATTATCCACCCATAACCCTTTAGTTATTTTCCTTTATATTTTCATAGCTTATTTGGGATGTCATCCGTAATAGGTACATTTCCATCATTCATCATTCAGAATATCTTGGCTGTTTCTTCCCTTGCTACATCTTCTTCTTCATCTCTTTCCCTACCATCTGTTACACTTTTCTTAATTTTTTTCTCTTTCCATCGCAGCAAATTCATATGGAAAATATTTTTCCCAAATACCATCTCAAGATACTAGCTTCATCTTTTCCTCCTATTTCTCTCTCTCTCTCTTTCTCTCTTCTGACTGCATTCCAAACCTCCTCAGCCATCCTAGCCTTTTTCGCCTTTTTTTCAAATCTTTTATTTTCCTCATCTTTTTTAACCCTTTACGGGTTATTTATAACTTATAAATTATTGCAAATAAACAAATTTCGCAAATCGCTCTTTTTTAAGAAAGAATTCATTTCTGAACAGTGAACTGAATAAATTAGAATAAAACACGTTAGTCTGGGATTTTTGAAGTTCTGATGAATGCGGAGCCAGATGTGCAAAATTCAAAAAGGCGGATCCAATATGGCTTTCAAGTTTTCGAAAAATTAATGAATTTCCATGAAACTTGGCATCTGGGGACTTTGAGAGGCCCCAAAGCCTCCAGATGTTGTTAAAAATAATCAAATTTCGCAAATCGCTCTTTTTTAAGAAAGAATTCATTTCTTAATGGTGTACTGAATAAATTAAAATAAAACACGGTAATTTGGGATTTTTAAAGTTCTGACGAATGCGGAGCCAGATGTGCAAAATTCGAAAAGGCGGATCCAATATGGCTTTCAAGTTTTCGAAAAATTAATGAATTTTCATGAAACTTGGCATCTGGGGACTTTGAGAGGCCCCAAAGCCTCCAGATGTTGTTAAAAATAAT
>JAAAKG020217184.1:0-21987 GCA_010014905.2 Druon quercuslanigerum
TACAAGTTGCATGTAATAATTATTTCCACAATAATTCTTGGCAATAAAAATTTGTTTGAATACTTTGATCATCATTATTTTTATCATCATTTTTAAATATAATAGTTAAAAATATAAATAAATTTGACCACAAAAATAAATTCTGAATAAATAAAAATAAAAAAACAGACATAGATTATTATATTTATTGATTTAGAAAAATGTTTTGGTAAAAATCGGGCAACGTAAAATTTACGGCGAACGGGCGGATTAAAAAATATTAAATTAGCGTATAATTATAAAAAATATTGTCAAAATACATAATTTTAATATTTATAATAATAAAAAAACCTGAAAAATAAGCGTCACGACTAAAAGAGTTGAAAAATTCAAAATGAAAAGTCATAGAAAAAAACGTTTAGCACTTATCATTACACAGAAAAATATTCACTTGAAAAACCTAAAAAATATGTGGCCGTTTCGCATGAAACGGGTTTAAAGTCCCAAATACACTACTTTTTCACATAGTTCTTAATTCGATTTTTAAAATTTGGTTTTTTAAAAGATTTCAAAGAATTTTAAATATAATTTCAAGGGATTTTAAAGCGTTTACAATATTTTAAGATAAATAATTTTCCAGAATTTCGGAAGATATGGAACGATTTTACAGAACCTTTGAGGTTTTAAAATATTAAAAAAAATTTCATGTTATTTTATAAGATTTCTTAGGATTTCAATGATTTTAAGGGATTTTAAAGATCTTAAGGTATTTTAAAACATTTTTCAAAGCTTCAGAAAATATGATCATAGAATTTCACTATTTTAGTGGATTTCAAAGAGTTTATTCACAAGAAGTGAGGGATTTCATAGGTCTTTAAAGATTTCAAGAGATTTTCAAATATTTTGTGCATTCTTCTAAATTCACTCAATTTTAATCAATTCAATGAAGTTAAAAATACTTTTTGCCTAATGCATCTTGAAGCATTTTTCTAAATTCATTTCCAACCTTCAGCTCAATGAATTTTTTATATTTTTAAATTGTTTTGAATTCACTAGATTGTCCTTGAAATTTGGTTTGATTTTGTTTCAAACACTTGTAGAGATTAGAAATTTGTTTTGGAATTCACCCTGAATTCTTCTTAATTTATCCTAAATTATTTTTAATTCTTTGGAATTTTCTCGAATTTTTTAAATCACTTGAATTCTTTTAAATTTACTCAATTCTACTGAATCCAATAGATTTTTGAACGATTTTAAACTTTATTTAACTGACCCTAAAACCTTGAAGTGTCAGGCATTTCATAAAATTCTTTTGAATGCCCTTAAATTTTTCTAAGCTTATTTCAAATTTACTGAATTGAGTAAAGTTTTTTCAAATGTCAAATTTTTTGTTAGTTACCGATTTCTTGTTTGCTTTAAATTCCTGTAAATTCATTTTAATCAGACGGAAATGAATAGAATTTATGTATTTAAAAATTGTTTTTTATTTCATTTAAATTACTTTGGATTATTTTGTAGTCACTAGTCACTTTTTTTTGTTAAAAATGATTAAGTTTTCAAAAATTTGAAGAGATTTTAAATTATTTTTATCAATTCACTCTCAGTGTTTCTTAACTTACCCTGAATTATTTTTAATTCTTTGGCATTTTTTTATTAAATCACTTGAATTCTCTTAAATTTACTTAATTTTACTCAATCCAATAGTTTTAAAAAATGTTTTTAAAGTTTTTATTTAATTGATCCTGGAATCTTGAAGTTTATCCTAAATTTCTCTAAATTCATTTCAATTTTACAGAAGTGAATAGCTTTTTTATATTTTAACCATTTTTTTCAATTAATTTGAATTCTTTTTAAGTCCTATGGATTCATCTCAAATTTGTTACTCTTTAAGCTCGAAAGAAGTGCCCCACGACAAAAATTGTATTTTAGTTGCAGATTTGCCTGGTTTAATAGAAGATTCACACAAAAACAAAGGCCTCGGCGTAACTTTTTTAAAACACGCTGAACGTTGCAAAGCTCTACTATTTATTTTGGATATTACAATGGATGAACCGTGGAATCACTTGGAAATTTTAAAACACGAGCTAACCCAGTACAATCCAAAGTTGCTTGAACGACCAATGCTTGTCATAGCAAATAAAATAGATTTGCCAGAAGCTCAGGTACGATAACAATCATTTTAAACTCAAAATTCAAATTATCCAGGCCTAGGACTCACCACACGGTTTACACTATTTGACTTTTAAACAATAAGATTAATTTTCAAACGAAAATATTAATTTTCTACCAAAAAATACAACTTTTTAACATAATCTATAAGTTTTTAACTAAAATAATGAACCTTCAACTGGAATAGTTGAATTTTAAACCAAAAAGATGAG
This sequence comes from Druon quercuslanigerum, assembly GCA_010014905.2. NCBI lineage: Eukaryota > Metazoa > Arthropoda > Insecta > Hymenoptera > Cynipidae > Druon > Druon quercuslanigerum. The sequence continues at coordinate 2,361 of JAAAKG020217184.1, forward strand.
TTTTCAACTAAAACAATGATTTTTCAGCTGAAATAGTTGAATTTTAATTTTTTTTAATTAATTTTTACTACAAAAAGATAAATTGTCAACTAATACTAAAATAATTGAGTTTTAAAATAAGCAAATCAATTTTCAACCTACATAAGACGAATATGTAAATAAAAAAGATAGATTGTCAACCATAAATTCAGTAGTTAAATTTCCAGTTACAAAATTATTTTTCAGTCAAAGAGATGAATTTTCAACTAAAATTATGAAATATTCTACTAGCATTATAGTAACATTTTTAGATGAAAAAACAAAATAATTTTCAACTAAAAAAGAAACAAATTTTTTTAAAAATAGTTACATTTTCGGCGAAAAAAATCATTTTCATTCAAAGCAAAAACGAGTTTTCAATCAACTCGGTCGTTTTTTAGCCAATGAAATGACTTTTTAATTAAAATGATAAATCTTCAATAAAAAAATTAATTAAAAAAAAAAAAGAGTTTTACTTTCAACCTAGTATTTTTATTTCCAACTAAAAGATGAATTTTTAACTAAAATAATAATTACCTAATTGAAATACTTAAATTTTTCACCTAAAAGTAGAATGTTTAAACAAGGAGATTAACTTTCAAAGAAAAACATCATTTTCTTCCAAGAATAATCGATCCATAAACAAAATACGTGAATATTCAACGGAATAGTTGAATTTTCAATTGAAAGACAAATTTTCAGCTAAATTATTGAATTTTGTAACTAGAAAATATCAATTTTCAACCAAAAATGTAGCACTTAAATTTGCAGTTGGAGGAATTAATTTTCAAACAAAATGATGACTTTTTCACAAAGTAATTAAACTTTCAAATAAAAAGTTTCAATTTTTAAATAAAAAATACCAATTTTCAACCAAATAGTTTTATTTTTATCCAAAAACGATAAGTTTTTAACCAAAAATAGAATAGTTGAATTTTCCGCCCCAAATCTAATTATTAAAAATAACAAAAATAAAACGGATTTTTAGGAAAATAGTTAAATTAACGTTAAAAAAGAGTGTAGCTTTTAAACGAATTTAGTTAAATAATGAAAACTTGTATTTTTTACGATAAGAAGTAATATCCACTAAAAATAGAAAAGCTAAGTTTTTTTAGTTTAAATAAATGCATTTTTAACTGTATTGATGAATCTTGAACAAAACTAAAAAAGACTTTACAACCAAACAGTTCAATTTTCAGTCAAAAAAATTTTCTATAAAAAAAGACAAATTTTAAACAAAATAAATTACTCTTCAAGTAAAAGAGGAAAAATGTTTTCAACCAACAATGAAATAGTTACATTTTTTAATTAGAAAAATAAATTTTCAACCAGAGAAGTTAATTTTTAACGAAAAAATGAACAAGTTAAATTTTCAGTTAAAGAAATGAGTTTTTAAACATGAATCTTGAAATCTAAAGACGAATTTTTGACCAATTAGTTTGTTTTTGAGCCCAAAGGATTAATTTTTTAACAGAAAGGCCAATTTTCCACAAAATACATGAATTTTTAACCAAAAATATAAAAGTTAAATTTTCAAAAAAAAAAAGAAAAAAAGACAAAAGAAATTACAACAAAATTTTTACATTTTTAACCAAAAAGGTGAAGTTTCAACGAATAAGATTACTTTTCTACAAAAAAAGACGAATTTTCAGTAAAATAGTTGAATTTGCACCTAAAACAGATCAATTTCTCACAAAGAATGGAATAGTTAAATTTTCAGTTTAAATAAATGCATTTTTAACTGAAATGATGAATCTTAAACAACGCAAAAAATATTTTTTTAACCAAATAGTTGACTTTTTAACGCAAAATATTTTAATTTTCTACTAAAAAGTCTAATTTTTATCTAAAAATGGAGTAGTTAAATTTTTTAATCATAAAACTAAATTGCCAACCAGAAAAATTTGTTTTTAACCAAAAAATGAAAGTTACATTTTTAGTTAAAAAAATGAATTTTTAACCGAAATGATGAATCTTGAAACTAAAGAAATTTTTTTAAACAATTAGATTTTTTTCAATCCAAAAGATTAATTTTCTAACATAAAGTCCAATTTTCAACATAATATAAGAATTTTCAACCAAAAATATAAATAGTTAAATTCTCAAAAAAAAAAAAAAACGAAATTTCAACAAAATTGTTAAATTTTTAACCAAGAAGGTAACGTTTCAACTAATAAGATTTGTTTTTAACTGAAATTATGAATGCAAAAAAAATCAAAAAAAAATGTTTAACCAAAATTTGAAATTTCAACGCAAAATATTAAATTTCTACTACTAGTCAAATTTTCAGTAAAAAAAATTAGTTTTCAACTAAATAAATGGATTTTCAACAAAATAGTTGATTTTTTAAGAAGAAAAAAGGGGTTTTTAACTAAAAGGATAAATCTTTAAGAAAAACAATGTCTTTTTAACTAAGATGAGTTTTTAACCAAGGAAGATAAATTCTCAACAAGAAATCTAGGTCGCAGTTTTAATCGAAGAAAAAAATTCCCGGTCTGTTTCCGGTTTTTTCTCCCGGTTTGCAATCATTGTTCGCGGTCAATAAAATTAAAGAATTCAAGGTCTAAAGCTAATCATTTTTACATTTGAATTTATGAAAAATGAACTGCAAATTAAAGAACTCAAGATGGAAATCTTAATTTATTAACTTTTAAAATTGAAGTTTTAAAGTTTTTTAATTAAAAAATTGTTATCCTCAAATACTCAATAATTTGCACCTATAAATAAAAAGAACTAATACTTTTCAATTAATAATTTTTAATTAAATTGCTTAAATTGATAATTTATGATTTTTAACTTTTCTAATTTTTCTAATTTTGAGATTGAAACATTGAAACTTGAACCATTACATTTTTTGAAATTGAATCATTTTTAAATTAGAAGTTGAAAAATATCCATGTTGTTTCAAATTTAAAATTATTATTAAAATTTTTTCACAGTTACTAAATGTCTTTTAAGTTGTTAGAATTTCAAATAATTTTTCAAAATAAAAAAATAATTTTCAATTTTTCTAGCAAACTTAAGACATTTTTTGATTATTTTGAAGAAGCCTTTCACAATTCTTGAAAAGCTTCTAAACTTTTTATTTAAAATCTGTAACAGGAATTTGCACCAGAATTTCAGTACAAAGAGCCGGATTTTGGCCGAACAAAAACTTCGTTTAAATTGTTTTTAATCATTTCCGGGTTTTAAATTAATTTTGAGTCTTTTTAAAACCTCTATCTCAAAAAATCTATCGAATTATTTTATAAATAATAATTAATCAATTGTTATTTATATATCAAAACTTAAAAATTTGACTTACAAATTCATCATTTTTCAAATAGAATAATCAAAATCTTTAAGTTTAAAGTTTAAATACTCCTTGAAATTTTAAAGATTCAAGGCTTTCTATTTAAAATAATTCAGTTTCAAATTATTTACATTTTCTACAGGTAAGGCTTTAAAATTGATCTGGTTTAATTTTTAACGCTGAACTTTGTAAATTCTTACATTTAAAAATGATTTAGAATCGTCTTAATAAATCTTTTTTTTTACTTTTTGATACTTCTAGTACAGTTCAATTTTTAAAATAATTTATTTATATTTACAGTCGATCAAGTAAAAATTTTTAGTTCCAAACGCTTTTAATTGTTAATTGTTTAAGTCTTCCAAGACTGCATTTTAAAATTCCTGAAATTGAAAATGTACGTTAAAAAATAAAAATCTAAAATGAAAAATACTGTTAATGTCATAATTAAAGAAGATAAAAATTCCGGTCCAGCGGTCACCCTGAAAAATGTAATAGTTGTTTTTTCAACTAAATAAATTTTCATTTAAAATCAAAAACAGTTTCATTTTTAACCTAAAAAAGATTATATTTCTACCAAAAGAGATGATAATGATATAATAGTTTATATTTCAACAAACAAATATTTTAATTTAAAATAAAAACATTAAAATAAAACATGAAAAAATGTTTAAAAAATACTTGAACCCTAAACTGAAACAGATTAATTTGTAGCCAGTTTCATTTTTAATCAATAAAATTGAGTTTATATAAAAGAAGATGAATTTTCAAAAAAATACATCAATTTTTAACCAAATAGTTTTTTTTACTAAATTATTGTAGGTTCTAGCTCGAAATATAAATTTCCTACAAAATAATTTAATTCTTAACCTGAAAATGTTAATTTTCAATTGAAATAGATCAGTTTTTAAACCGACAGTTTCATTTTTTAACTAAAAAAGATTAAATATCTACAGAATAAGATCCATTTTCAACAAAATAGTTGAATTTTTTATTTAAAAAAATTGTTAGTCAAGGAAGAAAAAAAATTGCAATCAAATTAATGAAATTTAAAGCCAAAATGTCGAATTTTCCAAAAAATATTCAACTAAGATGTATGACTTTTTAACTGGATTTTTAGAATTTTTTACTGAATTTAATTTGAATACTGAATTCAAATTTTCAACAAAATAATCAAATTTGCAACCTAATATTAAAATTTCAAATTTTAAAAATGAATGTTTTACTAAAAATGTAATAGTATACTTTTTAAGAAAAATAATGAATTTTCAATAAAAAAAACTTGGGTTTTCTTATTGGGATCTATTAATTAAATTCACATTTAAGTGGAATAATGAGAAAAAGCCTGCGATAAATAAATAGGAATCTTGGTAGACTAAATAATAAAATTTTAAATAGACTTTTAATTCGTGCAATCTGAATTAATAAGTTATTTATAGAAAAAGGCTTTCTCGAAGTTCAAGATTCAAATATTCTGAAAAACGTATGTTCAGTTTTCAGCTTACTTTTTGTTTTTCTGTTTAGCAGCAGATTTGATCCAGATATTTTAATTTATTATTTGAAGGTTGCTAGCTAAAATATTTTAGGATAAATAATTTTCTAGAATTTCGGGAGATATGGACCGAATTTACAGGTTTTCAGATATTTGAAAATATTTCGCTAAATTTTATAAGGTTTCAAGACTTCAACGATTGTAAGGATTTTTTTTTTAAAGATCTCAAGGTATTTAATAAATTTTTTAGAATTTCAGGAAATATCGCCAGATTTCATAGAATTTCACGGGATTTAATAATATTTTAAAGAATTTATTCAAGACAAATAAAGTCTTTGGTAGGGTTTCTAAGACTTGAAGAGATTTAAATTTATTTTATTATTTTATTTTACCCTGAATTCTTATTAATTCATCATGAAATCTTTTCACTCATCGGAATTCTTTTGAATTTTTGTAATTTACTTGATTTCTTTTATGTTTACTTAGCTCTACTTAATTTAATGGATTTTTATTTTTAAAAGCTTTCATTGAATTGATCCTGTGGATCAATTTATAATATGGTCAAAGGATTTGACATATTTTAAAGTACTTTTTTTTAATTCCTTGGCATTTTCAAGAGCCAAAAGTGAGGGATTTCGTAGCATTTCAAAGATTTGAAGAGATTTTCAAATATTTTTTACAATTCATGTACAATTCGCCCTGAATTCTTCTAAATTCACTCAATTCAAAGGATTTATAAAAAGTTTCTTTTTTAATTCAGCTTGAAGTCTTCCAAAATCGCCTTAGATTCTTAGGCATCATATCAAATTCTTTTGAATTATCTTTAATTTTTCTCAACTCATTTCAAACTTAATTCAATGCGTTTTTTCATACTTTGTCATTTTCCTTAAATTCCTCTACATTCAGTTAAATGTTACTGAAATCACTGGAATTTTTTCGATTGTTTCAATTATTTTCAATCCAGTTGAATCGTTTTGTAGTCATTATTCACTTTTTTGGTTAGAAATCAGTAAGAGTTTCAAAGATTTGAAATTATTTTTTACAATTCACTGCAATTTTTCTAGATTTACTAAATTCTACTTTATTCAGTGGATTTTTCTTTATTTAACCTCACCTTGAATTTAAAAAAATTTCATCAAATTTTTTTGATTTCCTTTGAATTCCCTTGAAATTTTCTAAGCTTAATTCAAATTTTCTGAATTCAATTAAGTTTCTTTCATATTTTATCTATTTTTTTAAATTATGCAAATCTAATCAATCTAATTTTCTTTATTGATCTGTTAAAAACTTCAATGTTATACTTAGAAAGGTATATTTTCGAAGTTTTTAACCTCGACTATTTTGACGTTCATTCTGAATTCAATTTTCGATCGCAGCGCTTCCCCAGAATAGAGAAAAAGTGGAAAGAAAAGTACATATATACATAAAACTCCATGTATACAAAATATGTGTTGATACAAACGTTATTTCTACGGAGGTTTCACTTGAACAATTTTACGACGCTATTTTTACACCTTTTTAAAAATTTTAAGCTATTTACACTATTTTTTAATCTCTAAATTAAGTCCGAGGCCTGATTATCTCGAATTAATATAAATTAATTAATATAATTCAATGAAATTACAGGAGAACTTACGATTACTGAGAGAGAAAATTGACCTGCCGATTATTCCAATTTCCGCCAAGCTAGGAACCAATGTCACCTCACTTTTAAAACAAATAAGAATATTGTACGATGATTTATGTGCAGAAGAAACTGACGAGAGATAGCTTTGTAATTAGGATTTATTTTAATAAAAATATGAAAGATTTCAAAAAAGAAATAACCACTTGACAAAAAAATTATTCCAACATTTTCTAATGCAAATACTAATTACCGACGTGAAATTCATCAAAATTTCTGTTTTTCACAGAAAATGAAATTTCCAACCACTTCCCTGACTTCCGGTTGTCCCAACATTGTATTGAACCACCGGTTCAGGTTTCGATACTTCTGCCTAGATTTGGCATCAAAAACGTGTTCAAATAAAGGCATCAGTGCAGTGAAAATTGAAATATCAGCGAGCGTTACTCGTTCGCCGACGAGGAAGGTTTTCGAGAGGAGAGTTTTGTCCAGTGCTGCCACGAGATTAAAAATTTCCTCCTTGGCGATTTTAACACCGTCCTTTGGAATTTGAACCCAGTTCAAAGACGGTAAAATCCAACTGCTTAGAGATGGCAAAATTTGATTCTCAGCAAGACTCATCCACTGTAAAATTTCACTTTGTGTGAAAATATCGTTTCCTTTCAGTTCGGGTTTTGCCAAGTAGAAGGAGATTGCATTACTATCGAAGATTTTTGTATTCCCGTCAATCAGAGAAATTTGGAATTTTTTGTCCTCTCCTTCATAGTTTCTCACTTTGAGTAATTTGCCGCTGTATTTGGCTGCTATTTGAGCACGGTAACCTCGAACGCTTTCAGCATTTGTGAATAAAACTGGGACTGACATCTCGCAAACTGTTTCTCGAGATGGTGCAGAAGCTGCAGGATTTCGAGGACAAGCTGCTGAAAGTAGAGAATATTTTTATTTGGAAAAAAAGAAAATTTACTTTTAAATTCTATTGTTTATCTGTTTATAAATCTTTCATCTTCTTGCATTTTTTCTAATATTTCCTTTAACAGTAGGAAGCTACAAAAAATAACAGGAAACACAATCAATCCCTTATTTTACTTTTTTGTACTTTTAAACAAGATAGTAAATTTTCAACAGAATAGTTCAATTTTAAATTTAGAAAAACTAATTTTTACCAATAAAAAAAATAATTTCTAACTAGAATTATGAATGTAAAAAAAACTAACTTTCAAGAAAGTAGTTATAATAAAAATATCAAGTTTTAATCAAATATGGGATACTAAGGTTTTTAGTTGAAAATGTTTTATTCCAAACCATAAAAAAAAGAATTTTCTATAACATGGTTCAATTTTGAATCCAACTGTTGAATTTTCATGTCAAAAAGACGAATTTTCTACAAAACAGTTCAACTTTTAATTTGAGAATATAAATTTTCAATAAAAAAGTTAGTTTTCAACAAAACAGTTCAATTTATTGTTTACAAAATTAATATTTAACCAAAAAGAAAAAAAAAAATTAATTCCAAACAGCACAAACAAATTTCTACAAAACAGTTCAGTTTTTAATGAAATAGTTGAATTATCATGCGAAAACGACGAATTTTTTACAAATTAGTTTAATTTAAAGTTTAAAAAATGAATTTTTAACAAAACAAAAAATCTAATTTTCAACTAAAATTATGACTTTTCAACCATAAAATTTAACTTTTAAGAAATCAGTTCAACCATAAACCATGAAGCTAAATTGTTAGAAAAGAAAAATTAGTTTTCAACAAAAAAATGCATTTTAAACAAAAAATGATGAATTTTCAACCAAGAAGAGTAATATTCTACCAAACACGAATTTTTTACATAATGCAGCAATTATCAACCATATAGTTAAATTTTAAACTAGGAGAGATCAATTATTCTATTAAAAATATCATGTTTTAATCAAAAATGGAATAGTTAGGTTTTTAGTAGAAATTTTTTTATTCCAAACCACAAAAAAAAGAATTTTCTATAAAATGGTTCAATTGTGAATCCCACTGTTGGATTTTCATGTCTAAAAGACGAATTTTCTACAAAACAGTTCAAATTTTAATCCGAGAATATGAATTTTCAACAAAAAGTTAGTTTTCAGCAAAATAGTTTAATTTAAAGCTTACACAATGAATTTGTAACTAAAGAAAAAAACTAATTTTCTACTAAAATTATGAATTTCCAACCAAAAAAATTAACTTTCAAGAAATCCGTTCAACCATAAACCATGAAGTTGAATTTTTAGATAAGAAAGATTCATTTTCAATAAAATAATTTCAGATAAAAAATTAATTCCAAACAAACACAAAAAAATTTCTGCGAAAAAGTTCAATTTTGAATCATATAGTTGAATTTTCGTGCCAAAACTACGATCTTTCTGCAAAATAGTTTATTTTAAAGCTTAAAAAATAAATTTTTAACAACAACAAAATTTTCAACTAAAATTATGAATTTTTAACTAAAAATATTTAACATATTTAAAACAAGAAGTAGAATTTTTGTGTAAAACAGATTATCTTTTAACAAAACAATTGAATTTTAAACAAAAAAGGATGAATTTTTTACATAATACAGCAATTTTCAAACAAATAGTTTAATTTTAAACTATAAAAGATCAATTTTTCTATTAAAAATATTTTTTAATCAAAAATGGATTAGTTTCATTATCAGTTTCAAAAATAAATTCCAAACAAAAAAACGAATTGTCTACAGAACAGTTGATTGTCAACAAAATAGTTCAATTTCAGGTTTAAAAAATGAATTTGAAACAACAATAAAAACGAATTTTAAACTAAAATGATAAATTTTCAACCCAAAAAATTAACTTTGAAGAAAGCAGTTTACTCAGAAGTTAAATTTTTAGACGAAACAGATGATTTTCCAACCAAGAAGAATAATATTCTATAAAAAATATACGAATTTTCAACAAAATACACCAAATTTTCGACGAAATAGTTAGATTTTGAACTAGAAATGATCAATATTCAATTAAAAATATCAAGTTTTTATCAAAAATGGGAGTTACATTTTCAATTGAAAAATTAATTCAAAGCCACACAAAAAAAATAATTCTTTACAAAACAGGACAATTTTGAATCGACCAGTTTTGAATCATGCCAAAAAGTTGAATTTTCTAAAAATAATTGAATTTTTAACCCTAGAATATGAATTTTCAACAAAAAAATTATTTTTCAACGAAATAGTTCAATTTAAGGTTTAAAAATTAATTTATAACAAAAAAAAAAACGTTTTCCCAACCGAAAAATTCAACTTTCAAGAAAGTAGTTAAATTCTAAATTAAGAAGTTTCGTTTGTAGATAAAGCAGATTAATTTTGAACAAAGTAATTGCATTTTAAACCAAAGGGGATAAATTTTAAACCAAGAAGACTATAATATTATGATGTAATTAAAAATGTAATAGTTCCATTTTCAGTTAAAAAAATTAATTCCAAGTCACAAAAAACAAATTTTTCTACGAAACAGTTCCAAATTAAATGGTTGAATGTTCATGCCAAACCCACAAATTTTCTACAAAATAGTTTATAATTTAAGATTAAAAAAGGAAATTTGAACAATAAAAACTTTTATTGCTTTCAAGAAATCAGTTCAACTTTAAACCAACTTAAATGTTCGACCATATATTTTTATTTTCAACTAGAAAAAATCAATATTCAATGAAAAATATTAATTTTCAAACAAAAATAGGATAGTTACATCTTCCAAAAAAAAAAAAAAAATTTCTACTTTTTCCCCTTTTTTTAAGATATTATGATTAGCTTAGAGAAACTACGATCCAAAGAAAAAGGACAAAATAAAATTATCAAAGATTCGCGTAAGAATAATAAAACACATAAAATCTAAGAATTTTGATTCAACAGCGTCGCGAAAGAGAAAAAGGAATCTTAAACTTGATTGAGATCATTTTTTTCTTATAATATTTAATTTGTAAATAAAATTTTACTTTCTCGTCTAAAAAAAAGTTTGAACTATTAAAACTTAAATCTAAGGAAAATAATATAAAACCGTACAGGAATGAAGAAACATTCGTGTTTCTTAAATTTTTAAATAAAATCAGAAGCTTCGAAGAAGACTTAAAATTTCTGAAAATTTGAGGTTGTATTAATTTTATAATAATTTCAATAAAACATTATTAGATTACAAAGATAAGAATTTTAACAATAATTTACGTTTTTTGGTTTTCGGTTTGTAAGCGTTTTCTGCCAGAAATTGACATTCTTAAACAAAAATAATTAGATTTTAAAGTTTCATAATTGTTTAACAATTTTAGGTTCTGTTAGCATTTTACACAGGAAATCGCTCGTTTTAAACAAAAATCATTAGATTTCGAAGAAGATTTACAATTCTGAAAAACGTTCTTTCATGTATTTAAAAAAAATTATTCGATTTTAAGGAATATTTCCTATTTTCAACAATTTTAGGTTATGCCGTAAGTTTCACCTGAAATTGGTTTTTCTAAACATCGAAAATTGGTATTTTCGAACCAAAATTATTATAATTTGAACACTATTAGAATACATCATTCAACAATTTCGGATATGTTAGTCATTTTCGTCTAAAAGTATAATTATTAATAACAAAAATTAAATTTCCAATATTTCAAAGATGATTAAAAACTTTTAAATAATTTTATATTATATTGGATTTTCCGCGCCAGAAATCAGTATTTATAGTAAAAAATCATTAGTTTTCAAAGAAGATTTCTTTTATCGATATAATAGATTTCGAAGAAGATTTAAAATAACGCGCACTTCGTGTTTACAATTTTTGAACAGTTTAAGGTTATGTTAACATTTTCCCACGGAAATTGGTCAATTTAAATAAAAAAGATCAAAGTTCGAAGAACATTTACAATGTGGAATAATTGTTTTTTATATGTTTGTATTTTTCGATGAAAAATGATATTTCCAGTTTTAAAAAATCATAAGTTTTTTTAGATTATCATTGATCTTTAGTTTATCATTCAAAACAATTAAATACACAAACTTTGTAAAATTTTAATTTTTGTCGTTGTTAGCATTTTATACCGGAAATCAGTACTTTCAATACAAAAATCATTCGATTATTATTTTTATTATTATTTTATTTATTATAATTATTATTTAATTAATAATTATTATTATATTTAGATTATTTTAGCGTTCATTTTTAAAAGAGAATTCACAATCTTAAAAAATTTGTTGTCATATTAGTGTTGATACAAAATTATTAGATTTTTTAAAGAATATTAAAAATATTTGAACAATAATAGAGTATAATAGTGTTTTTCGCCGGAAATGGGTTATTTTAAATCATTTATTTGACTTGAAAAATTAAACTTAAAACTTTGAACAACTTTAGGCTATGTTATTGTTCTCTGCCGGTAATTTGTATTTTTTAACAAAAATGCAACAGTTTGAATAACTAAAAAAATATTATATGTATTAATTCTGAATGTTTATAAATTATCAAAAAATTTGTCCACTAGATACTATAAAATGCATAAAAGTTGCATTATTATTAATTTTCTTTTTTAATTTAAAAATTCAATGACTCAAAAAATAATAATTGTGCGCGTTTGTTTGCAGGTTTAATAAAATTCGTGATTTCTGATGAAAGTATTTCGTTCATTACGCTGGTATTTAAAAACAAAAATGTCCCCTTTATTAAAAAATCTCTTTTTTCGAAGAAAATTCACCTATCTTTCCTAAAATTGAACTCCTGAACCACTCTTGATACCTGAAATTATTTGAAAAAATACAAGAACGAAGAAAATCTGAATTGAATTTTATAAACCCTGGAGTACCCTCAAATTAATTAAATTATACTACTATTCTATTAGCGTAAGATTGATAAATTTACCTAATTACCTGCGGTTACGAGACCCAGTTTCGAAGACGCGTACTCTTTTGCTACTGTCAAAGCTTCATTCAGACCAGATACGTTTGACCCAGAGGCTTGAGCAGATTCTGGTTTTCCACCTCCTTTTCCTTTCATAATAGTCGTGATAGCTTGAACCCATTCGTTTGCTTTCAGTCCTTTAGCTATGGCACTCTAAAAAAAAGTACTTTGTATTAATACCTAAAGCAGAAAAATATTGTTTTTGTTTTGAAATTGAATTTTCAGATCTTTGGGATCTATAAAGTCTAATTAATAAATTAAGAACCTAAGAATCATAGTTTACAAGGTGTCTACTCAAATCCTGGTAAAAATGCCCTGACTATTCCAGGTTTTTTCTGGTTATAATTTTTCATATTATGGAGCCACTCAAATAATTCGCATTTTTTTAAACAATCGACTCGGAATATGTACAAAGTTTCGCGAGTTTATTATAAATAATGTTCTTTCCATGTTCTAGGGATTTAATTATTATCTTTAATTTAGAAAGCTCTGACAAATTATATTACAAAATTATCTTAAATATAATAGCATCGTCGATTATTAAATAATACTAAACCATAATTAATCATACCTTTAATTTGTCTCTAAAGTCCATGCATTTGAATAACAATGCAAACAAATTATTGTAGGTACTACATTAAATTCCATTTAAATCTGTTCAAATTCCTAAATTTTCAAGTAAAAATATAGCATCTTCATCAAGATAGATCAATTTTGAACCAAATAGTTGAACTCTCAACAAAAAAGATTAATTTTCTACCAAAAAATACAATTTTTGAACAAAATACATGAACTTTCAAATAAACAGTTCAATTTTAAACTGAAAAAGATTAATTACCAACCAAACATCGGAATTTTTAAATAAAAAAGATCAGTTTTAACTCAGAAATGTAATAGTTAATGTTTCAGTTAAAAAAATTAATTTTCCACAAATTTAAAAAGAAGTTTTAACAAAAGAGTATAAGCTTCAGCCAAGAAATTTTGTTGTCAGCTAAAAAGTTAAATTTACTACTAAAACACATCAATCTTCAATGAAATAATTTAATTTTCAACTAAATAGTTGAATTTTAAAATAAAAAAGATCAATTTTTAAACGAAAATAGAAAAGTAAAATTTTTAGTTTAAATAATTAATTTGTAACCAAACTGGTAAATTTTGACAAAAGAGTTTAACTTTAAACCAATTAGTTTTCTTTTCAACCAAAAAGATGAATTTTCTATTAAAAAAGACAAATTTTTAAAAAATTACATGAATTTTCAACTAAAAAGATGAATTGTCACAAAAAAAGTTAATAGTTACATTTTCAGTTTAAAAAAATATTGTTGAACGAAAGAGATGAATTTTTGAATAAAAAGATGCATTTTTAAAAAGGAGTTTTATTTTTCACCAAGCAGTTGCAGTTTTACCTCAAAATATGTTGTTTTTTTTAACCAAAATGGTGAATTTTAAACGACAAAGATGAACTTTCAAATAAAAACGATAAATAGTCAATCAAAAATTAAATAGTTAAATTTTCAGTTAAAAAATTCATGTTTAAATTAGGAGATTAATTTTTAAACAAAAAGATTACTTTTAAAAGAAGGGGTTTAATTTTCCACCAAGCAGTTGCAGTTTTAACTAAAAATATTAATTTTTAACTAAAAAGATGATTTTTTTATCTAAGATGGTGAATGTTCAGCCAAAATGACGAATTTTCAAACATTAAGATGAATTTCCAACCGAAAAGATTAATTTGTACCAAAAAAGGACCAAATTTCAACAAAATACATGAATTTTAAATTAAAAAAGATAAGCTGTTATCAAAAACTTGAATAGTCAAATTTGCCTGTTAAAAAAATTAAGGTTTAAAAAAATATGAATTTTCAAGTAAAATGATTAATTGTCATCTGGAAGTGTTCAATTTTTAACAAAAAAAGGTGAGTTGTCAACCATAAAGATGATCTTTCAACCAAAACGGTTAATTTTCAACGAAAAAAAATGAATTTTCAACCAACAACAGTTGCTACTAAAAATGAATTGCTACTAAAGAAGACGAATTTGCAACAAAATACAGGAATTTTGAAATAAAAAATATAAATTGGCAAACAAAAATTCAAAAGTTACATTTTCAATTAAAAAAATATAATTAATTAATTTCTATCTAAAAAGACTAACCTTTCAATTAAAAAAGATAACTCTGCTACAAAAATGTAAGTTACTTTTTTTGTTGCATTGAAAGTTTCATTTTCAGTTTTTAAAAAATGTAAAAAAAAAATATCAAAAAATCGTTACATTTTCAAACAAAGTAATGAATTTTCAACTAAAATTATAAATCTTTAACTAAAATAGTTGATATTAAGTTCATATTAAACCAGAAAATGGATTTTGAACTAAAATGATGAATCTTTAACTAAAATAATTGAATTTTCTACCAAAAAGAATAATTTTCAAGTAAAATGATTAATCCTCACCTGGAAGAGTTAAATTTTCAACAAAATACAGGAATTTTTCAATAAAAAACATAAATTGTTAACTAAAAAATCAAAAGTTACATTTTCAATTTAAAAAAAAACTGTATTAATTTCTATGTAAAAAGACTAAGCTTTCAATTAAAAAAGACAAGTTTGCAACCAAAAATAGAAGTTACTTTTTTTGTTTAAAGAATGAATAATAAACAAAAGAGATGAATTTCCAACTAAAATGGTGGAATGTTGCATTGAAAGTTCGATTTTCAGTTTTTAAAAAATGTAAAAAAAATAGTAATATTTTCAAACAGAGTGATGAATTTCCAACTAAAATAGTAAATATTTAACTAAAATAGTTGAATATAAAACCAAGAAAATAAATTTTTACCTAAAATGATGGATCTTTGACCAAAATAATTGAATTTTGTACAAAAAAGATGAATTTTCAACCAAGAAGATTAATTTCTGTCAAAGAAGACGAATTTTCAACTAAAAGAGATAATTTTGCAGACAAAAATTGATTTCAAAACAAAAAAGGGAATATTCAACAAAATAGTTAATCCACTAATAAAAAACTACGTTTATAGCTGAAGAGTCATTGTTTTTTAATTTTATATTGCATTTTTTTTTAATTTAGCACGCTCTCGAAAAAAATTTGCTGACTCTAAAAAAAATCTCTTGCATTTCCAAGTTCTTTCACATATATAAAAATTAAATGAGAATTCCAGGTTTTCCAGGTGGGGTAGACACCCTACTTTACTTCGCATAAATAAAAGTAATTAAACAAATAATCACTTACTTTGGGAACAGCGCTGAGAGCGAATATTTTACTCTTATCAAGATCCACACTCAAGAACAAAGCACTGGTTTCTGGGGACAAGGCTTTGACTTTCTTTAAAGCAGAGTCTAAAGCTTTCGTATTATCGTAGGCTTCCAGAACTTCAACCAAGGCAGGAATACCAATATTGGCCTCCACGAGTTTTTGAACAGTTTCAACCACCGAAGTGGCCACCGCTGCTTTCACTGCGCGCTCTTTGTCATCCAAAGCTTTTTTTAGCGACTTCAACATTTCCCGCATCTCATCCTACATTTAAAAAAAACAATATACTTTATATAATTTTATTCATTGCAGATATCACAGTCTAAAATTATCACAAAAGAGGGAAAATTGTGCGATTTTTCACGAAAATAGGGGAATAAATTTTTTTAAATATAATTAATATTAATTTAGATACCATATGACTAAGATTTTAAGACGAAATATACTTGACAACAAGAAAGGGATTTTTAACCCAAAAAGAGGAGTTTTCAAAAAAAGAACTTTCAAGCTAGAAAGGCACATTTTTTACAAAATATTTTATTTTTAAATTCTAAAAGATGAAATTTTAACCAAATAGTTTCATTTTTAAGCCAAAAAGAGTTTTCTACAAAAAAGTTTAATTTTATAACCAAAAATATGAATTTTAAACAAAAAAGATAATTTTTTACAAAATAGTTGGAAGTTTCACCCCCAAAATAGGCATTTTCTAAAAAAAAAATTAAGTTTCAACAAACAGTTGAATTTTATACAAAATTTTGACACTTCAAGCCAAAAATACGAATGTTCTACAAAAAAGTTGCATTTTTATCCTAAGAATATGAATTTTCAAAAGAAATGTTACATTTCAATCAAATAGTTGAACTTTTAACCCAAAAATATAAATTTTAATTCAAGAAGATTAATTTACTATCAAAAACGGATCTTCAACCCAGAAACATGAATTTCCAACATCAAATTTAACATCTGATACTTTAACTAAAAAATATTTCAATTTTAAATATAAAGAAAACAGTCGAATTGAACCAAAAAGACAAATTTTCAACAAAATGCATGAATTTTCAACAAAAGCGTTGAGTTTTCTGTCTAAAAAACGAGCTTAAAAGTCGATCTTTTAAAAAAGAATTCGACTTTTGAACTCGAAAAGATGAATTTTCAATGAAAAAATTTATTTTCAACCAACAAAAATGAATTTTCAGCAGAGAAATATAAATTTCAAACAAATAGTTGATTTTTCAATTTTTTTCAATTTTTTATTCAACCAAGCTTTTTTATTAACAAGCAAAAACTTGAATTTTCAAGTAAGAGGCGAAATTCTTGACAATTTTTTAATGAAATTGGTGCTTTTTTAACAAAAGAGTTAAGTCTTAAACAAAATACACGAATGTTCAACCAGAGATAAATCTTTTATACAAAAAAAAAGGAATTCTCGAAAAAGTTTTAATAGTTGATGCTTTAACCAAAAAAGATTTCAATTTAAAAAGACAGTTAAATTCAATGAATAAAATTTCAACAAACTACATGAAATTTTAACCAAATAGTTCAATTTCACATAAAAAAGATTAGTTTCAACCCAAAATAGAACAGTTAAAATTTCAGTTTAAAAAATTAATTTAAAAGTGAGGAAAAAACAAATTAAAAAAAAAATAGTTAATTTTTCAACAACAACAAAATAATATTTAACAACCCATACAAATAAATTCCTAACGAAAAATGTAATAGTTGAGACTAAAACCAAACAAATACTTCAATTTGAAATAAAACAGTTGATTTTAACCGTGAAGGACGAATTTTCCACAAAGTGCATGAATTTCCAACAAAAAATGCAATTTTTATATTTGCAGTTAAAAAAATTATCTTCAACCACAAAGAACGACTAAAGAAATGAATCTTCAACCAAAAAAATAATTTTTAACAAAGTAGTTCACCTTTCTCCCAAAAGATTTATTCTACAAAAAAATTGTAATAGTTAATATTTCAACCAAAAACGAGGATTTCTCAACAAATTAGTTTAATTCTCGACCAAAACAGATTAATTTTCAACCAAACAGTTGCATTTTTAACCAAAAGAGCGGAATTTGCAAACAAAAATGAAAAATATGTAAGTAAGAAAGATTTTTCAGTCGAAAGAGAACAAGAAATTCAACAAAATTGTGGGGTTTTCAAGCCAAAAATATACCTTTTCAACGAAACAATTCTATTTTCAGCCAAAAAGTTAATTTTGAACCAAACAGTTAAAGTTTTAAACAAAATAGTTCAATTTTCTACCAAATGGTTGGCATTTCAAGCCAAAAAGACGAATTTTCGACAAGACAGTTGCAATTTTAACCCGAAAATATGAATTTTCATAAAAAAAGTGAATCTTTAACGAAAAAGGTAAATATCTAATCAAAAACAAAACGAATTTTCAGAGATGAATCTTCATCCAAAAACATGAATTCTCAAAGAAAATTTTAATAGTTGATACTTAAAACAAAAATAGACTTCAATGTTCAAAGAAAAATAGTTGAACTCAATAAATGAATTTTTAACAAACAACATGAATTTTGTAACTAAATTTTCAGTTGAAGAAATTTTCAACTAAAAACATAATGAATTTTCAACCAAACAGAAATGAAAAAACAGATGAATTCAACCATAAAGGACGAATTTTAAATCAAATACATGATTTTTTAACATAAATAGAATAGCAAATTTTCCGTTAAAAAATTAATTTCAAATCAAAAAACGACCAAGGAGACGAATCTTCAAACAAAAAAGTTATTCTGAACTAAGTAGCTTTTCACAAAAACCATTTACTGTTTGAAAAAAATGTAAAAGTTGAATTTTTAATCAAACCCGATTAATTGTTGCAATTTTAACCAAGAGCTGAATTTTCAAACGAAAACGACAAATCTGTAAGTAAAAGTTAAGTTATTTTTGAAACAAGCAATTGGGTTTTAAACGAAATAGATCCATTTTCTACCAAACGTGAATTCTCAACGAAAAATTTAATAGTGATACTCCAACTAAAAAATATTGTCATTTAAAATTTTAAAAAAACATTTGAATTTAATTAAGGTATTTTCAAACAAATTACATGCAGTTTTAAATGAATACTTCAATTTTCACTTTAAAAAGATCAATTTTAACCTAAAAATGGAATACTTAAATTTTCAGTTGAAAAAATTTAACCAGAATGATGAATTTTCAACCAAAAACATTAATTTTTAACAAAGCACCTAGTTCAACTTTTCACAAAAAAAAATTATTCTTAACAAAAAATGTAATAGTGCATATTCCAACCAACAAAATTTGTAAATTTAAAGCAGTTTTTTTCAACCAAAAATTTGCATTTTGGGCCAAAAGAGCTGCACTTTTAAACCAAAATGACACATTTGCAAAAAAAAATTTCATCAAGAAAGACAAAAAATGTAACGAAACTGTAGGATTTTCAAACAAAAAAGGCAACTTTTCGACAAAATAGTTTTAAGAAGGTGAAGTTTCTCAAATAGTGTGAAGTCCGTCATTATATACCAGAAAGAATCAATTCTTTTTCAATAAAAAATATGATAAACTAAAGACTTGCCTTTCTCCAACAGGGAATTGTAGCATGGGAAATATCCTCAGTCAATTCCACAATTTTCTTAACATACTCCTTCGAATCAAATGAATTTGTATTATTTTTGACTTCATCTTGCAGCTTCTCAAGCCGCTTTTGCAGCAATTGCGCCTTCGTTAATGCCTTTGAAGCTTCCGGTCCAGTGAGAGCTACAATTCGTCTTATTCCTTTCGCAATGGCGTCTTCACTTGCGATTATGAAATCCCCGATATGCCCCGTATAATGTAAATGCCTTTAAGAAAAATAATCAATTAAAAAAATATAAATTGGATGAGTCTAAAAATCAAGTTTTTCCAGGTCTCATTTTTTACATCAAATAACCGTTTTTTATGCATGTGAAATATGATATATTTCATTTTTTTATTAGCCAACAATTTCTAAAGAAAGCAGAATAATAAATAAACAAATACTTTAAAAATATTTTTAAATATTTTT
>JAAAKG020217195.1:0-21984 GCA_010014905.2 Druon quercuslanigerum
ATGGAATAATTTCAATGAATTTCAAAAAAATTTCAATATCTTAGGGTTTTCTTGAAAAGTCCTAGAAATTTTAGAATTACTTTTATACTTTTAAAGGATTTTAAAAGATTAAAAAAAATTAAAAACAGTTCAGGAATTGGAGTTTTCAAGCTATTTAAAAAGTTTCAAAGAATTTCAAAAACCTTTTAAAACCTGGCAAAGAATTTTAAATATTTTAGGATATTTTGAACAGATTTAGGGGTTTTCAATAAATTTACAAACTTTCAAAAGATTTCAAAAAATTTTACAGGATTTAAAATCTTTTAGGGTATTTTTATAAATACCTAGAAAATTTGAATAGATTTCAACAATTTGTAAACATTTGAAAGGACTTTAAATATTTTAGAAAATGCTCAACATCATCAGGAATTTTAAAGATACTCAAATTATTTCGAAGGATTTCAAAAGATTTCAAAGAAATTAAAAGATTTTAAGATATTAAAAAAAAAACAAGAAATTTTGAAAATATTATTATAGTTCAAAGCCATTTTAATTGTTTTTAAAGATTTTATGAAATAATTTGAAGGAATTAAAAAAGAATTTCAATATCTTCAAAGCATTTTCAAGAATTAAAAACAGTTAAGAAAAAGGAGTTTTCAAGATATTTGAAAAATTTCAAAGGATTTCGAAAACCTTAAAAAGCCTGTAAATATTTTACGGCGCCTAAAAAAATTCCATAAAATTTAAATAGATATCACTAATTTGAAGGATTTAAAATTGAAATTTAAAAATTTTAAGGAATTCTTAAAAATGCCTAGAAATTTTTAAGATATTTAAAAAGCTTTAAAGGATTTCAAAAACTGGCAAAGAATTTAAAATATTTTAGGATATTTTAAAAAGCTTTAGGGTTTTTTTTTAAATATTTAAAAACTTCCAAAAGATTTCAAAAAATTGTACAGGATTTAAAAAATTTTAGGGCATTTTTAAAAACACGTAGAAAATTTAAAAATATTTTAACAATTTAAAAAGATTTTAAAGGACTTTAAAGATTTTAGAAAATGCTCAACATCACAAGGAATTTTAAAGACATTCAAAATATTTCGAAGGATTTCAAAAAATTTTAAAGAAATTGAAAGATTTTAAGGTAGATTACAAAACTAAAGAAATTTGGTATATATTTTCATTGTTTGAAGGAATTTTAATGGCCTTAAGGATTTTATGGAATAATTTCAAAGAATTCCAAAAAATTTCAATATCTTAGGGTTTTCTAGAAAAAAGTCCTAGAAATTTTAGAATTACTTTTAAACTTTTAAAGGATTTTAAAAGATTTAAAAAAATTAAAAACAGTTCAGGAAAAGGAGTTTTCAAGATATTTAAAAAGTTTCAAAGGATTTTAAAAACTTTTAAAAGCCTGGAAATATTTTACGGCGCCTAAAAAAATTCTATAAAATTTAAATAGATATCACTAATTTGAAGGATTTAAAAGCATTTTTAAAATTTTAAGGAATTCTTAAAAATACCTGGAAATTTTCAAGACATTTAAAAAGCTTTAAAGGATTTCAAAAAGTGGCAAAGAATTTCAAATATTTTAGGGTATTTTAAAAATCTTTAGGGTTTTTCAGTATATTTACAAACTTTCAAAAGATTTCAAAAAATTTTACAGGATATAAAATATTTTAGGGTAATTTTTAAAATACCTACAAAATTTGAATAGATTTCAGCAATTTGAAAATAACTTCAAAGGACTTTCAAGATTTTAGAAAATGCTCAAAATCATGAGGAATTTTAAAGGTATTCCAAATATTTTGAAGGATTTCAAAAGATTTCATAGAATTAAAAAGATGTATGCATACTTAAAAAAAATTGAAGAAATTCTGAATATATGTTTATTGTTTGAAGGAATTTTAATTGTTTTTAAAGATTTTATAAAATAATTTAAAGTAATTCCAAATAAAATCAAAATTGTTAGGGTTTTTTTTGAAAATCCTCTGGAATTTTAGAATTATTTCAAAACTTTTCAAGGATTTAAAAAGATTTAACAAAATTAAAAATAGTTAAGGAAAATGACTTTTCAAGATATTTAAAAAGTTTCAAAGGATTTCAAAAAACATAAAAAGCCTGGAAATATTTTACGGTACTTCAAAAAATTGCACAGAAGTTGGATATCACTAATTTGAAGGGTTTCAAAGGCATTTGAAAATTTGAAGGAATTCTTAAAAATACTTAGAAATTTTCAAGATATTTAAAAAGTTTGAAAGGATTTCAAAAACTGTTAAAATTTAAAATATTTTAGATTATTTTAAAAAGCATTAGGGATTCTCCAGATATTTAAATAATTTGAAAAAAATTTTAAAAATGTCACAGGATTAAAAATATTTTAGGGCATTTCTAAAAACACGTAGAAAATTTGAAAATATTTCAACAATTTGAAAAGATTTTAAAGGACTTTAAAGATTTTAGAAAATGCTCAACATCATAAGGAATTCTAAAGATATTCAAAATATTTTGAAGGATTTCAAAAGATTTCAATGAAATTAAAATATTTTAAAATATTTTCTAAAAAATCAAGAAATTTTAATTGTTTTTAAAGATTTTATGAAATAATTTAAAGTAATTCCAAATAAAATTTAAAATGTTAGGGTTTTTTTGAAAATTCTCTGGAATTTTAGAATTATTTCTAAACTTTTCAAGGATTACAAAAGATTTAACAAAATTTAAAATAGTTAAGGAAACGGAGTTTTCAAGATATTTAAAAAGTTTCAAAGAGTTTCCAAGACCAACGAAAAATTTAAAAGATTTTAGGATATTCAAAAAAGCATTAGGATTTTTTAAAATAGTAAAAAAAATTCAAAAAACATAAAAAAATTTTACAGGATTTAAAATATTTTAGGGTACTTTTTAAAATACCTAGAAAATTGGAAAAGATTTCAAAAATTTGAAAACATTTTAAAGTACTATAGAGATTTTAAGAAATGCTTAAAATCATTTGGAATTTTAAAGATGCTTCAAATATTTCGCAGGATTTTAAAATATTTCAAAGAATTTAAGGATTCTAGGATATTCAACAATAATTCCCAAAATCTTTAAATCGACTTCCATAATTTAAAGGAATTCCTGATGACTTTAAAGATTTTAAGGAATTTTCAAGTAGCCTAAAAAATTTTCAAGATGTGAAAAAAGTTTTAAATGAATTGAAAAGATTTTTATGCATTAGAAATATTGTAGGGTATTAAAAAATATTCTAAAGGTTTTTAAATATGTTTCAATAATTTAAATGAATTCCAATGAATTCTATAGATTTTAAGAAAATCTTTTATATTCTAAGAAATTGTCAAGAGATTTAACAAATTTAAAGGAATCTTATAAGATTTAAAAGCATTGGAAATATCTTACCTTATTGAAAAATATTCCAAATATTTTTTAATAGATATCAGTAATACCTAAAGTCTTTTAAACCTTTTAAAATTCCTTTAAATTACAGAAATATTTTCAAGATTTTCTTGCATTACTAAAAATAGTATAAAATCTTTAAAATTCTTTGGAATTCCTTAAAGTTATCCAGATTTATTAAAAAATCTTTGCAATATTTTTAAATAGCCTAAAATATTTCCGATGCTTTGAATTTTTTCGAAAATTCTTTAAAGTTTCTATACTTTCATCACTATACTTTCATCACATTAGAAATCTAACCATATTATTTTAAGCACGAGATAAAGAAGTATTTCCAACGCCTTAAAAAGTAAATAATAAAATAATAGGCAAAAAATAATTATGCATATTCAGCGCCATAATTCCATCAAAAATTGCAACTATTTATCGAGATTTGTTAAAAATATAATTTAAGTTGAATCAGAATCATTCTTAATAATTAGAAGTGTATACACTCTGTAATCACTGTTATTCGAGGAAAATTTATTCTCTTCTGGAAACCATGTGTATCATACGTTTTTCTCTACTGCCTAAAATTTTCATTGCATTGTAATTATTTTTAAAAAATTTATGAACAAATACACATTTTTACCATTTTTTTAATAGGCTAGATTTGTTTCAGAATAAAATAAAAATGTTTTGGCAAAGACGACTTGCAAATAACTCTTTCTTGAAATAAAATAAAACAAATGAAGCAAACAAAATCAGGAACGACTTAAAGTTGCTGCAGCTGCAGATAAATTGTTTTTGGTATCAAATATACCTAAAAACAGTTGAATGTAGCAGGAGCAATTTAAAGTCGTCGTTCATTTGTGTTTCTGCATTTGTTTTATTTTGTTTCATGGAAGACGTTCACAAATAGACTGCGTGTTTCTACGGAGATATTGAGGAAATCCTTCAAAGTATTTTTTAGCATGGAATACAGAATAAAAAATCAGCACTTATGTGACATCATTTAGAATAGTGATCCACAATCAAAATGTAACAAAGTAGTTAATGGTTATAAAAAAAAATTGTTTCACTCTTTGATGCCTTTGTATACTAGAAAATGGAAAAGTTTCTGTAAGAAAAAACCATTGTTTGTTAAAATCATATTGAATTTTCCGAAGCAGAGTTCAAGGTACCTTTTCCTTGACCACCTATCCAAACAAAAGGTTTAACTAATGTTCTAAAGAGAGGAAGACCACGATTATCATTTTAAGATGGATCAGAAAAGACGAAGAAAAGGAGCGTCCGAGAACTTGCTTTAAATTATAGCAAGGAAGAATTATCTAGAGCACTTTCATTGTGCAATAATGAGTCCGATAGCGAATCTGGGACGCAGTTGCGTAAGGAAGATGATGACGAGAATAAATTGCAAAGAATCTTAGCTATGTACGTGGATTTAGGTCTGTCGAAGAGGAAATACGACAAGCTAACAAAGTACAATGAAGAAATAACTGGCAATGCTTCATATCCGCCGTATTTAAAGATCTCGGAAGCGAAAAAAGCTTGTTATCCAGGAAACGGTGAGCATGCAGAGACATCTAATTTAGGAGCAAGTATCCATTTCATAAGTTTACTGGGTCATACAGTTAAGCGAATCTTGATGCAAATGGAAAAAGATGATCTCGCTAATCTTTATGGTAAAAAACTAGTCTTCTTTGGAAAGTGAGGTATGGACGGTGCTTCTGCGCATAAGATGACACGGCAAAAGTGGTCAAAGAAGAGAGATGATGTGGATGCAGACGATGAATCTTATAACAGTGATTCTGGCAGTGAAGAAAACGTCAGCTATCACAATAGCCTTTTCACGGATGAATCTTTCTTTTTGATTTCATTCGTCCCTCTTACATCTGTAAATTTCTGTAGGACAATTAAATTTAATTTCCTTAAAGGAACTGATTGTCTGGTAAAGAAAGAGTACAGCTATCACATAAAGCTGCTGGAGAAAGTTCGTACCTATTCCATTGGTGTCAGTGGAATGAGTTTTGATATCAGCTTTGACTTGAAGTGTACGATGATTTCTGTAGAGTCTACAGCAATTTTGCTGTTGTTGGTGCAGAAGGCTCCCAAATTTTACAGATTCAACCAAAAAAGGTATAAAATCTCATATATTTGCATATTCCGAGAACAATACAACGTTGGAAAATTCCATTATACCTGGAAAGATGCCTAATGGGTCGGTTTGTCCAGCTGCTGGCCAAGCCCTGTATAATGCATACACAATAATGTCTATGAGAAATTGTCAATAGACAACGTTGGGTTTTTCGATCAAATTTCTGGTGTTTTGAAATTTCGGTAAATATTTTTTGAGTTTCCTTGAAGTGGTGAACTTTATTCTAAATTCTGCACATCATGGATCCATTTGTACATAAAACTCTAGAAGATTGGGATCTTGATATGCTGCACAACACGTTCAAATTTAAGTGTAGTACATATTTGCATCTTCTGTTAGAGTATGTAACTTCCAAAACAGGGGTATCTAATTCAAATTACTGAAATAAATATTTTCTATTATTATTAATATTATTATTATTCATTCTTTTGTATGTGTCTATTGTGCTAGGCGAATTTTCTGATAATACTTTCTTGCAGAATATCATTATAGATTTAAGAGAAAAATATGTTTAAAATAAACTAGCATTAAGATAGTTAGAACAACATAAAATGGGAACTATCTAGTGCTGATAAATTTTGAAAGCAACATTTATAAAATTTTCAACAAAAAAGTTTAAACCATTTTTTTCAATTCGAGTAACAGTTTAAGAGACATGGTTAAGTTTTGTAAGGATTAGGAAGTAATATAAAACTTGTTTTATCAAATTTTTGCTTTATATTTTGATTTTCGTATATTTAGGAAAAATATATTTTAGGTATTTTTCAAGGTTTTAAAAGACTGAAAGCTTTTTCTTACGATTTTTAATTTTAAATTTTAAATTATTTTTAAAGATTTTCTTACAAATGAGTTTAAAATATTTTCAAACTTTTTTTTAAATTCGAGTAACAGTTTAAGAGACATGGTAAAGTTTTGGAAGGATTGAGAAATAATATAAAACTTGTTATATCAAATTTTTTGTGGGGATTTTGATTTTTCAATATTTAGGAAAAATATATTTTAAGCATTTTAAAAGGTTTCAAGAGAACTAAAGGACTTTGGAACATTTTTAATTCATAATATTTTTTCTTTATTTTTGAGCGATTTATAAATACTGCGGCATTTAATGAAATAAAAGAAAGTATGATAAATGAGCTGGTTCCTATAGGATTGCGCAAGAAATCTTCAGACAATTATGGCATACAATTAAAGGCAATGATTAAAATAGTGCTGTTCTATTCGAGGAACCCATTTTTCCCTCGAAAGACGAGACAAATTGTGTTCAGGAAAGCATTAGTAATTCTACTATGAGAACTGCATCAGGTAATTCATAATGTTGGCTGCTATAAGGAACAGTAGTTATTAAATTATTATATACTTATAATATGTTATATAATATTTTTATGTGTGAAACTAGGAATCTTTGAACAGGGTGAAAATTTTGCTGAGAATAACGTAGATTCGATATTGTTTGATTAGTCAATCTCTTTGATTTCATTCAGGAAAGGTATACTTTCATACGAATAAATAAATTAAATATTCTGTATTCTAGATCTAAATACTATTGTCGTTTTTGTTCACTACATTACTCTCCTATACTTCAGGCAGTGCAAATTTTAAACGAAAACCCGTAGACAAAAAGCGTGTAAATAAGTACAAAGTGCCTGACCATTTAAAAGTACGACTTAAATATTAGATAGAAAGAATTTAAAAAAAAAAAAAACTTTTTTTTTTTTTTTTGATAAAGTAATGGAAACTGACAGAGACTACAGGTTAAAGAAGATATAAATTATAGCTGTTCGCTAGTTTGTATTTATAGAAATTCTAATCACATAAAGCAATTGGAAGTTGCATTTCTGTAAAACATTACAGAGTTCTTCTCATGGTACAGACAATGTAGACTGAAGGCCTAAATACAAATTAAATCTTAAGAATTATACGAGCCTATTGGATGCTGTTATGTGGATCAAAATATGTGGAATTATGTATCAAAAGGACTTCATAATTATAATCGACGTTGCAAAGCCAACTTTTGGAAAATTGCTGTTTATTTTTCTGCTAAAAAATGTTATTACTTTTTTAGTTTCGCCGTTAGAGTGTGTCACATTTAATAAACATTTTTATGCATACGAAGTAAATGTTCTAGCTGATAAATCTGCACTAAGTTCAATCACTGTAACTTACGAGTCTTTAGAGAATAATTCTGTATGCATATTGGTGAAAAAGGTTTTGAAATATTATGTTGCTACACACAATGTACTGCAAAAGTCATATGTTAATTAACTACCTGTATACATGTATACTGACCACTGAGTTTGGTTAGTTTTACAGCAATTGTGATCATAGTCGCAGATTATTTTTCTGAGTGTAGGATAGCACGCGCTGCGAGTCTTTTTAAATATCCCTTAATACCATCACAAGGGCCTTTTCCGTGCGCCGCTGAATGGAAAGGCCAATCGACTGGAATGCCAAAATCCATTACATGGTGGAGCAAACTGATGAAGTTATATTTATTATTAAAGTGCTGGACGGCTTCATATGTAAAATAAATAATATTTTGGGTTGAAAATTCTCTTTCAAATAGTGTGCAATTTTTTTTTGAAACTCCTACACAGCAATTGTGTCAGTAGTCAAACAGTCTGATAAAATAGTAAGACTACGGTGATTTAGAATGTTGTCCTCTTTATAATAAATAATTACTGTAAAAATGGTAGCTTCATCATTGTTCAAATGAAATGACTGAGCTGCATTCTGGACTACAAAGGCATAGTTTTCAGTGAAATCACAAAGGATACAAAATGTTTAGCTTAAACAAGCGTTCGCAAATCTTTTCAGCGTAACATACTTATGTCAGTTTGTTTACAATTCTGGAATTCTGCTCTATCAATACACTGGTCTGCGAGAAATAATGTTATAAAGTCCTTAAGTGCGCTTGTACCAGGACACGCTGCGCATTCATTCAAGTAGCATTCTTAAATCGGAATGCTACACATAATCCTGTCCATAGCATCATGATAAGTCCTAATGGGGACAAATTTTCGCAGGTTGGTTCTTTTTGCAAAAACGAAATCTTTCATGCCAGGCATCATATGATTATTCTCATCATCAAGGTAAAATTCTTGACCAAATTTACAAATCTCGGAATCTAAAGTTTTACGTTTTTTTGAATTAGAAGAAGTTAAAATACCATTCTCAGCTACTAATTCCTAAGCCTTTCTGGTTTGGCGTTCAGAAGCATCAAATTCTTTAGCCATTATTCTGCGGCCCCAAGATTCCAGAGCAAGAGTTAAAAGATTTTTGAAATTTTTCTTTTATTTGTTCAAGAACCTCCATTCCGGCCTAATAATTTTTATTAGAGCAATCAGTTTTAGGTTCTTTAAAGTTCGATATCAAAGGATCGGTAAAGATATCGTCATCTTCCATTTAAATATCATTCTCGAGAATAAGAGGTGAATTATCGTTGATCACTGAAGCATCTTCAATTGTTGTTTCAGTATGAGGATACAAAGGGGATAGCAATGCCAATTGAGACATTTCTTTTCTGAAATTTACTCAAATTTTCGCATTGATGCGTATACTGGGATACTTTTTTTTGAAGAGTTTCAGAAATTGTTATTAAACTGCCACGAATCGCGCTCGGAAATTTTTCTTAGAAAAAGGATTGTAACAACGACGACCCAAGCTGGTCCTTCTTCACATGATTGAAAATTAATCAGAAGTAAAAAGATAAGTTGAGACACTGAATAACAATGAGAGTCAAATTACGGGAGGTGTGTAAGTGTTTTAAATATATTATTGAAGTAATACTATTTCTTTTTGGAATAATGAGAAAAGTAAATAAGAATAAATAATATGCGGAAAAGTACAAACCTGCAGTATTATGACGTTGAAATGAGCCGAAGCTAAATCACATAAAAGCAATTTTAGATCGAAAAATAACTGGAAATTATAATAACTGACAATGAGTTTTCTTGCGAGAAAGGTATCCGAGGCATCCATCTGGTGGTCAAATATGTGTACTAATTTTTTCGGGTTTTTTTTTAATTCTCTCTAAAGTCTTAAAAATGAAGTATTGACATAAAAGTGGATTTTACTTGTCCAACAAATAATCAAAAATTGTTATCCGTGAAATAATTTACAAAGATAATAATAATAATTTTATTATAGTTTCCAGCGATCAATAAGCTTTTTTCAGTGATAAAAGAAAAATTAACTAATTTTATTTTTTTATTTTGATAAATATTCACATAAATAAATGTACTCACTATTAGCCTGTTCTCCAATAGTAGCTTTCATTTTTACTGACCAATTTTTTAACACAGACCTCTGTTAAGAAATTTAATGTTCTTTAACATTTTTTTTAATCAGAATTTTTGAAAACCCTTAGGTCACGAACTACTTATAGGGATATTTAACAGCAAAGTTGGTATTTTTTTATATGACTGCTCTAATTTTTTTTTAAACTTATACCTAAAATAAAAATTTGGTACATTTCTATAAATTTTCGGAAATGTATGAAATGCTTAGCAGGTTATAGTAACTTTCCACAAAATGCAGAGACTTCGATTTGTAATGTCTACAGTTCCAAAAATTTATGGAAATTTACTGTCATTAATGATAATTTGAAAAGGAAATATCGTAAATTACCATAAATTATTCAAAATTCAATTCTAAACATTTGTGTAAATTTCCGGAAATTTATGTAAATTTTTGTTTATTTATAGTAATTTTGCGGGTAAATATGATAACGCAACAGAAATTACACAAAATTCAGTTTCAAACTTTCTTATAAGTTTCCGGACAATCAATTCCGGTCAATACGATTTTTTAAATGAAAACCCCTATTCTTGACTGGGAATTTGAATAAAGAAAAAAATTCTAGGCCCTAAGCGTATTATGGGAATTTTCTTTTTTGGGAGGTCAAAAATCAAGGTCAAATGTCTAAAAAACAATTAGATGACTTTTCTGAATTATCGAGGTTTCCTGAGCAAGACAAACGTTTAAGATACTTTTAAAAAGCCGATATAATCTGAAAGTTTGCTTTACCTAGAAAACTACGATAATTCAGAAAAACATCCGATGGTTTTTTGGGCATTTGACCTTGATCTTGGACCTGTCCAAGGTCCCAAAAACAAAATTTCCATAGCACAATTTCGACGTAAAATTTTCTAGTCTTTTGGACACTAAAATCAAAAGTAGGTATTTCGATTTTAAATAATCGTTTTGACCTTGAAATAACCTTAAAAATTAACCTTAAGTTTAAAATCAATTGTAGAATATAAATGGCCTCCCTTATCTCATCGTCAGCTTTTGTTGGAACCGTTTTTTTAGATGCAGATTTTTAAAAGATATTTGGATCACTTAAGGTCAATTTTCAAGGTTATTTTTAATGGCTAAGACGATTATTTTAAAACCGAAAGGCCTATTTTCGATTGCGGATTTGAATAGAGCACAAAATTTGACTTCAAAAATATACTATGCAATTCTTGTTTTGGGGACTTTGAGGAGGTCAAAGAACTAGGTCAAATGTCCAAAAAACGATAAGATTCCCTTTTCTAAAGTATCGTTTCCTGGGTGAAGCAAACCTCTAAGCAGCTTTAAAAAATTCGATATATTGTAAAAGTTTGTTCTTCTTAGAAAAACACGATAATTTAGAAAAAGGGCATCTGATCGGTTTTTGGACATTTGACCTTGAATTTTAACCTCAACAAATTCCCAAAAACAAGATTTCTATCGTATGTATTAGACGTAAGATTTTCCGCCCTATTCACATTTGCAGCCGGAAAAAGGTGTTTCTATTTTTAAAAATCGTCCCCTACCTTAAAATAACTCTAAAAATTGACATCAAGGGATCCAAATTTCTACTAAAATTCCCTATCTCGAAAAGACGGTGCCAACAAAAGTTGACAAGGGGATAGAGGGTCATTTAACTCTTCAATTGATTTTCACCTTGAGGGTAATTTTCAAGGTTATTTCAAGGTCAAGACGATTGTTTCAAGTAGAAACCACTATTTTCGATTGTGGATTTGAATAGAGCGGAAAATTTTAAGTCAAAATTGCACAATGTAAATCTTGTTTTTGGGACCTTGGAGAGGTCAAAAATCCAGCTCAAATGTCAAATAAACGATCAGATGTCGTTTTTCTGGATTATCGTGGTGTTGTAGGTAAAGCCAACTTTTACATTACTTTGGCTTTTTTTAAAGTATCTTAAACGTTTGTTTTACTCTGGCAACCACGATAATTCAGAAAAAGGGCATCGGATTGTTTGTTGGACATTTGTTCCAATTTTTGACCTCGCTTAGGTCCCAAAGAGAAAATTTCCATAATAAATTTTTGACATAGAATTTTCCGCCCTATTCAAGTCGACAATCAAAAACAGGGATTTATATTTTAAATAATCGCATTGACTTTAAAATAACCTTGAAAATTACCCATAAGTTCGAAATAAATTATTGAGTTAAATAGCCCCCTATCTACTTCTCAACTTTTGTTGGAATCTTTTTTTTTCGTTAGGGCATTTTAGAAGATATTTGGATCCCTTGAGGTCAATTTTAAAAG
Organism: Druon quercuslanigerum; assembly: GCA_010014905.2. Lineage (NCBI taxonomy): Eukaryota > Metazoa > Arthropoda > Insecta > Hymenoptera > Cynipidae > Druon > Druon quercuslanigerum. The sequence goes on from JAAAKG020217195.1 coordinate 12,044, forward strand.
CTATTTTAAGGTCAAGGCGATTTTTAAAAATAGAAACGCCTATTTTCGACTGCTAATGTGAATAGTGCGAAAAATTTTACGTCAAAAATATACATGGAAATTTTGTTTTTGGGACTTTGGAGAGGTCAAAAATCAAGGTCAAACACCCAAGAAACGATCAGATGTCGTTTTTATGAATTATCATGTTTTTCCGAGTTTTACATTATATTGATTTTTTTAAGACGCTTAACGGTTTGCTGTGTCCAGGAAACAACGATACTTCAGAAAAAGGGAACCTGATTGTTTTTTGGACATTTGACCTTGTTTTTTCACCTCCCCAAGGTCCTAAAAACAAGATTTCCATAGTACATTTTTGAGGTAAAGTTTATTCGCTTCATTCAAATCTGTAGTCAACAAGAGGGGTTTCTATTTAAAAAAATAGTGTTGACCTTGAAATGACCTTGACAATTGACCTCAAAGCCAAAATCAGTGGTCAATTTTTGTCAGAAACAGTTTTTTTCTAGATGGGTTATCTTAAAAGATATTTAAAACTATACATTTAAATGGGTCCCCTAGTCTGTGGTAACTGTCCATAAATTGCAGCAAATTTGTGTTATCTGCAACAAAAATTTTCTTTGAGATTTTACGCTGAGTGAGGTCGGTCTACTCAGCGTCGCCACAAAGGCTAATTGAAAAACGAAAAACGCCATATTTTTTCGTTTTCCTTTTGCTGATTTTATGCTAAAAGAAAATTTTTGTTTCTTTCTTAACTTATGAGAAAAGGGTGGTCGTGCTAGCACGACGTCCACTCAGCGCCGCTACCTATGGAAACTCTCCAAAAATTACTATGATGAGATAAACGATCAGACGAGATTTTTTTGCTCTTTTTTTGCTTCCCGAAGACATATGTTACGATTTCCAAAAACTACCCCTAAGTCATATACCTATAACCCTTGTGATCAAAAACGTTTTAAAAGTGGGAAAACCACTAGGAAAAACGGAAAGATGATTTAAAGCTCCAAATTTATTACTTGGCACTTAAAAATTTACATCTCACTACAATTTTTACAATTACTACCCTTTCACGTAAACCTATGCAGCGGAGTTCATATATGTATGTAAAAAGCGTTTTAAATAATGAAATGCAGTAACCACGGTTAGTCGATATTTTTCGCTCTTTTTTTGCTCCTTGATAAGATATATTACGTTCCCCAAAAACTACCCCTAAGTGGTATACACTTACCCCCCATTATCAAAAACGCTTTAAAAGTGGGAAAACCACTTGGAGAAATGTAAAGATGACTTCGAGCTCCATATTAATCACTTGACACATGAAAATTTACATCTTATTACGAATTTTCTTAAAAACTACCCTTCCACGTGAATGTATGCAGAGCAATTCATATATGTATGTAAAAAGCTTATACAATAATCAAATTCAGTAACCACGGTTAGTTGATATTTTTTGCTTTTTTATTTCTTTTCCATGACATACATTACGTTTTCCAAAAAATACCCCTAAATTGTATACACCTACCCCCCATGATAAAAAATGCTTGAAAAGTGGGAAAAACACCTTGCACAATGTAAAGATGATTTAGAGCTCTAAATTAAATACATACCACTTGAAAATTTACATCTCATTACCATTTTTCCCAAAAACTACCCTTCCACGTCAACGTATATAGCAAAAGATATAAATGTATGAAAAAAGCATTAGAAATAATCATACTTAAAAGACAATGTTCGTGGGTATTTTTTGCTATCTGATAATGTACAATACGTTCCCGAAAAACTACCCCTAAGTCATACATACCCTCCCCTTGTCATCAAAAACATTTTACAAGTTAGAAAACCACCTTGAAAAATTTGAAAATTATTTAGAACGTTAATTTAATTATGTGGAACTTTAAAATTTCCCCTTCTTTATAATTTTCACGAAAAAATACCCATCCACGTGAACGTATGCAGCAAAATATATCAATGTGTGAAAAAAGCATTTGAAATAATCAAACTTAAAAGACACTGTTAGTGGATATTTTTTGCTCTGTTTTTGTCCTTTAATTATATATAATACGTTACCCAAAAACTACCCCAAAGTCATACATACCCTCTCCTTGTCATCAAAAACAGTTTTAAAGATGGAAAACCACCTTTAACAATTTAAGAATGATTTAGAAATCCAAATTGATAAAGTGACACTTCCAAATTTCCCCTTCCTGATAATTTTTCTAGAAAACTACTATTTTACGTAAAAGGGTGCAGCGAAACATATATATGTATAAAAAACCCGAAAAAATATCCATAAGTCATGCATATTAGCCCCTCGTAATTAAAAAAAAATTTTAATATGGAAGAACACCTCGAACATATGTACGGATATATGAAAAAGCATAAAAATAATACAATCTTAAAATCACTGGTTGTTAATATTTTTCGCATTTTTTTTCTCTTCGTTCATATGCAACACGTTAATCAAAAAGTAACCCTAAGTCATACATACTTTCACCTCGTCATCAAAAACGTTTTAAAAGTTGGAAAACCTCTTTAGAAAATCTAGAAATTCAAAATTTCCTGATTTTTTAACCACGCTAATTTGAAGTTCTAGATTACTCTGCTAATCGAATGATACATTCCCGGTTTTTTTACTTCTCGAAACTAAAGCATCGGATGTCTACTAACAGTGTCTTTTAGGTTTGAATACTTCTAAAGCTTTTTTTATACATTTGTATCTTTTGGTGCATACGTTCACGTGCATGGGTAGTTTTTCATGCAAATTATAACGAGGGGGAAATTTTCAAGTGTTTTATATATGACTTGTTATTCTAAATAATTTTTACATTGTTCAAGGTGCTTCTTCCAACTTAAGAACGTTTTTGATCACAAGGAGAGGGTATGTATAACTTAGGGGTAGTTTTTCGGGAACTATTATATATTATCAAAGGGAAAAAAGAGCAAAATAATATTCACTAACAGTGTCTTTCAAGTTTGATTATTTCTAATGCTTTTTTCATACATTTATATCTTTTGCTGCATATATTCACGTGGAAGGGTAGTTTTTGGAAAAAATTATAATAATATATAATTCTTTAAGAGTCAAGTAATTAATATGAAGCTCTAAATGATCTTTACATTGTTCATGGTGGTTTTCCCACTTTTAAAGAGTTTTTTATTATAAGGGGTAGGTGTATACGACTTAAGAGTAGTTTTTGGGGATCGTAATATATTTCTTCAAGAAGCAAAAAAAGAGAAAAAGAATATCAGCTGATCGTGGTTACTGAATTTGATTACTTTAAATGCTTTTTACATAAATATATGAACTCCCCTGCATACGTTCAAGTGAAAGGGTAGTTTTTGGGCAAAATGGTAATGAGATGTAAATCTTCAAGTGATAAGTAATTATTATGGAGGTCTAAATCATCTTTACATTGTTCAAGGTGGTTTTCCTACTTTTAAAGCGTTTTTGATCACGAAAGGTAGGTGCATACGACGTAGGGGTAGTTTTTGGGGATCGTGATACATGTTATCGGGGAGCAAAATAAGAGAAAAAAATATTAACTAAACGTGGTTACTGTTAGAAATGGGTTAATAAATATAATAAAATGCAGTGAATTTAAACTCTTATCTTTTATTCTTTATTGATATCGCACGAGGAAGAAACGTATATTTCCGATGAAGTGTTTCTCATGACTAAACTCTTAGGATCGAAAGAAAGAATCATAAAAGACCCAGTGAACGTCGTCAGTAAAGGATAGTATTTCACTCAAAAAAATCATTGCTTATGTTTATAATAACAATCTGGCACTCATCATGTCGATTCAGTTTTGACTGAAACCAGAAGAGTGTTTTGAAATTAACTTACTACGTGATAGAAACCGTACAATCCAACACGCCTCCTCAAAAATTAATCGACAACATTTCCGTCGAATGTGCTATTAACTGTATACTAAAACTCAAAACTTATCATTACACATTATTTACATTATTTTTACATTTCACTCTTAATACTATATATTTTATGTAAGACAGACCTTCCTCACGTTTTCTGGGACTAGTACAAAATGGTCCAACATTCATTGCATAGGATTGGGCAATCCCCGAAAAACTCAACCAGATCATTAAAATTTAAACATTCCAAATATTTTTTATATATCAGTTAAGTTATTCCAAACCCATTCCTGTTTTAAACTTCAGAAATTTTACTGCTGGCAGTGGCTTTGTCAGTGCGTCTGCCTGTAGGAATAAATTTCAGTTTTATTGCTTTTTTTCTACTTGTTCTTTCGAGACATGATACTTTATATTAATATGCTTTGACCGCTTGTGACTGCTTGGATAATTCGCAATATTAATGCAACCTGTATTGTCTTCGTAAATTATAATCGGATCTGAAATATTTATAATAATGCTTATTGATAATGATTTTAACCAGAGTGCTTCTTTTACAGCTTCATATAGAGCCATATACTCTGCTTCTGTAGAAGAGCTTGCTACAGACGCTTGTTTCTTTGTATTCCAACAGATCGTGCAGCGTTTATACAACTTGAACAAATAAGCCGTTGTGCTTTTCCGATCTGTTCCTTCACCACCACCCCAATCAGAATCAATATAACCACTTAAGAGTTCTTCAAAATCATTCTTCACATATATCAATTCAATATTTGTTATACCTTTAAGATATCTTAGAAACCTTTTTAGATGTTGCCAAAGTTCTTTATTATTTTTATTTGCATATCGACTCAAGATATTTACTAACGCCCCTAAATCAGGTCTAGTACATATCATTCTATACATCAAACATCCAATCAAACTTCGACAGGGTGCTTCGTATTTTTCATCAGAACTCAAAGCTACATAATCTATTTTACTTGGGAGAGGTGTATTTACGGATTTGCAATTGTTCATATTAAACTTTTCTAAAACTGTTTTAATATAAGCACTTTGGTCCAACGTTAATTTTCCATTGGTTCTTTCAACTTTAATTCCCAAAAATAATCTAATATCACCCAAATCTGTCATTTTAAATTTGTCCATCAAATAATTTTTAAACCTTTTCATAGTTGCAGAATCAGCAGTCACAATCACTAGATATTTTTATTTTATCAAGAATATAAATGCAAGGATGAACTGATGAATTTCGGAAGCCTTTTTCTATAAAAGCTTTTTCAAACATTTCGAACCAACATCTCGCAGCTTGTTTTAGACCGTATAAAGCTTTATTTAATTTACAAACCTGATTGACATTACTTTTAACATTTTCCGGAACTTTCATATAAATTTCTTCTTTCAATACGCCATTTAGAAATGCCGTTTTCACATCCATGTGATCAATTACTAAATCATTTTGGTTCGCAAATGCAACTCTAAATCTAAAACTCGAAATTCTCGCAACTGGTGCAAATGTCTTATCATAATCTTCTAAATACTTCTGACTAAAACCGCGAGCTACTAAACGAGCTTTGTACTTCTTTGGATTCCCAAATTCTTAGGTTTTGATCGTAAATACCCATTTACAGTCTACAACGCTTCTTCCTTTTGGCTCAGTTCCTAATGTCCAAGTTTTATTTATAATGAGTGAATTTATTTCATCTTGAATGGCTCTCTCCCATTCAACTCAGATTTACTACTTTACATTTCTACTGATTTTGACAATACGTCAGATGCATCAGTTTCACGACAGACCTCTTTATTTACCTCTTTCATCACTGGTCGAGATTTCAAATAATTTACTTCATCTACAATTACATACCTTACTAGCAAAAATTTATTATTTTCTACATCCCAAACTTTATACCCAGTCGGTTCAGCAAATTGTTTGGAACCTCCGGGCTGTAGAAAACATCTTCAAGAGCACATTCAAATCCGAAATTGCTCGACACGTGGATTTTTCCTTTCTTTGTTGCAGTAATAAACTGTCCAGTTTCAGCAATGCAAATTTTCTTTGGTGGACGCAACTCAATCGAACTCGAGAACACGTTGTCATTATTTATGAGGTGATCTGATGCTCCAGAGTCCAATAAAAACACCAACTTGTCACTTCCAGTAGCTTGATACTTTCCAGTCATAAAGGCAAATCCCGATGTACTATTTTCACCCAGCACCATCTGTGTCGTGTGGACCTCTTGTACCTATGTGCACTTCCCTGCATACGTTCACGTGGAAGGGTAGTTTTTGGTAAAAATGGTAATGAGATGTGAATCTTCAAGTGTTAAGTAATTAATTTGTAGCTCTAAGTCATCTTTACATTGTTCAAGGTGGTTTTCCCACTTTTTAAGCGTTTTTGATCATAGGGGGTAGGTGTATACGACGTTGGGGTAGTTTATGGGTAACGTGAGATATGTCAACGGGGAGAAAATAAAGAGCAAAAAAATATCAACTAACCGTGGTTACTGAATTTGATTGTAATTAATGCTTTTTGCATACATATATAAACTCCGCTGCATTAGTTCACGTGGAAGGGTAGTTTTTGTAAAAAATTGTAATGAGATCTAAATTTTCAAGTGTCAAGTAATTAATTATAAGCTCTAAATCATCTTTACATTGTTCAAGGTGGTTTTCCCACTTTTATAACGTTTTTTATCACGGAGGGTAGGTGTATACGAGTTAGGGGTAGTTTAAGGGGATCGTTATATATGTGTTCAAGGAGCAAAAAAAGAGCAAAAAAATATCAGCTAATCGTGGTTACTGAATTTGATTACTTTAAATGCTTTTTACATACATATATGAACTCCCCTGCATACGTTCACGTGGAAGGGTGGTTTTGGGGTGAAATGGTAATAAGATATAAATTTTCAAGTGTTAAATAAATAATTTGGAGTTTTTGGGAAACGTAATATATGTCATGGAAAAGCAAAAAAAGAGAAAAAAATATCAACTAACCGTGGTTACTGAATTTTATTATTTTAAATGCTTTTTACATCCCTTTATGAACTCCCCTGCATACGTTCACGTGGAAGGGTATTTTTTGTAAAAAATTGTAATGAGATGTAAATTTTCAAGTCTCAAGTAATTATTTAGGAGCTCTTAATGATCTCTACATTGTTTAAGGTGGTTTTCCCACTTTTGAAACGTTTTTGATCACGGGGGTAGTTGTATACGACTTAGGGGTAGTTTTTGTGGATAGTAATATAAGTCGTCGGGGAGCAAAAAAAGAGGAAAAAAATCTCGTCTGATCGTTCATCTCATTACAATAATTTTTGGTGAATTTTCGTAGTGGTGCCGCTGAGTGGACGTTGTGCTAGCGCCACCACCCTTTTCTCGGAAGTTAAGAGACCAAAAAAATTTTCTTTTAGCATAAAATTAGCAACAAAAAAACAAAAAAGTATGGTGTTGTCCGTTTTTCAATTTGCCTTTTTGGCGACGCTGATTGGACCGATCTCTTTTTCTCGTAGGCCTAACTTTTGTTACTATCGTATTTTTTCTTGTCGTTGTATTTCTTGTCGTGCTCGAAGTAATTTTTTTGCTCGTAGTACTTGTTGTTTTAGTTTTTCTAGTCGTATTTTTGTGTTGTTTGAAGTAGTTGTTGTACTTGTAATACTTCTTGTTGTTTGCGTAGTAGAATATCAGGTTTAGATCCCTCAGGATTTAATTTGCTACCCTTTTCACTAGCTTTAGCATATTTCTAAAAAGGTTAGCACAGAAAGACAAACTCTAAAACTCGCTTTGCCGTTAATGCTGAATGCCCTCGCCTATCACTCGTGCTGAAAACATCATTCTAGTCAAAAAATCTCGCATCCTCGTGTTGAATACAATAGTTTTTATTCCCAATGCACGATTTAAGCGCTTCTCGAAAAAAAATATTATTAATAATAGACTTGATTATTAATTGGCACTGACTTGCTGACTGACAGGTACACTTTTTGACGAGCTCAAGTACTTTTGTGAGGTTAAATTTAAGAGCGCCAGAGAGAGAGAGAGAGAGAGAGAGAGAGAGCAAATGATGCACATAAAAAAATAGAAAAGCGACGCTTTGCTCTTGCGCGCGCGTTGTGCTGCGCATGTCTGCGAACCAATCTCGCATTGCACGCTGATGTTTTGTCTTTTTCGCATTTCTTTTCTCTCTGTACTGTACTACCTGTAGTGAAAATATCGACCTCTCAGTTTCATGACAGCATAGGTAAAAAAAAAACGTCGATTTGCATTGTTTTTCCTTTTTTATCCTCCTTTTTTGCTCTAGGGAAAAAAGACTCCAGTGACCCCTAAAAATGCCACGTTCTCCCTGTAGACAGGGCAAAAAAGCGCGAAATCGTGCATGTGGGATAAAAAAGTTTTTATTGAATTTACGTTCAATCAGTTTAACCCCAAAAATTAATTTTTCTCTGGTTTTCTAGCTCTCTATATACAAAGTTTATCTGTACTCTTTTATAAAATCGTATGTAATTTTATGTAAAATTGTATGTAATGCATTGTAATGTAAATTTCCTAATCATCAAAAATTTCCTTATTGAGATAAAAAAATTCCTCATCGCAATCGTTCGAACAGTGCTAACAAACAAATACGGATCTGGCTCAAGTATACTTTCGCAGACGCCCTTGCTATGTATCTTTACTCTTAAGAATTTGTACAGCATTCATCAAATTTCCGTACATAGTCTTCCTTATTTGCTATTTTCTTCATTCCCTGATTGAAGTTGGAATATTTAGTCTAGAAAAAACTTTTTGGGGCCCCTATCAAAATATCTAGTCTAGAAAAAACTATTTGGGGCCCCTATGAGAATATCTAGTCTAGAAAAGACTATTTGGGGCCCCTATCAGAATATCTAGTCTAGAAAAAACTAATGAATGCCCTGTCAGGTTCTAGTGAAGAATCTCATGCCTCATACAGATATGGCAATTCTATCTATCTACTGTTTTTGTTTAAATTCCATCCTTATGAAAAATTTAAAAATTTCAGAAAAAATTACATTTACTGTCATTGGAAAAAGTTGTAAAGTAATCTACAATGTAGAAAAACGAAATATTACAGGAAGAAAAATTTCAATCAATTAAAATTATTTATTTAAAAATTATTTTATTGATATTCCTGCTAACAGTTTGTATATTTTACATGTACATAACTTCGATTGAAAATAAATATTTAATAAGAGAAAAAGAGTTAAAATTTTTTTGAGCTGTACCTTATGAGTATGTAGGTATTCGATACTCCGTAGCGTTAAAAATTTTATTTGTAATATATTTCTTAAAAACGTAATGTATGTATTCACTTTAATTAGGGCAATTAATATTTAAAGTAAAAATGCTCGCAATCAATTACTTTTATTTTTTAAATACTTTTTTGTCATATCAATTAAATATCCATCAGGGTACTAGAAAGGGTCTAAACGGGACCCTACTAATCGTCGCGTGATTAAAGGGCACTCTAGTTAGGGCCTGCTCAGAAGTTCTAGCTAGAACCTGGCTAAAAAATCGTTACAGAACTAGTCAGGCCCTCTCCATTTTTCCCGATAACCGCCCACTTAGAAGTAGGGAAATCCATCCAGGGCCATACTAAACCCCGGATCGAAAGTTCTACATGGGAAATAATATTTTTGTAAAATTTGACCCCCCCCCCAGTTTTGGTCAAATATGCACATTTTGAGACCCTCTGAATCCGACAAAAGAATTAAATTGTCCTTTGGTACACTCTTTTAGTATCTTAAAAGGAAGGTCGACTTCTTCAGCCAGCCTTTATGGATAAAAGTTTTAAAAAAAGCGAGCGCATTTTGAATATTTTTAAGACACTTTCTTTTTAATTCTAAAATTCTCCGTAAGGATATTCATAGTATACAAAAAGTCGAACAATTTATCCTAATAACTTTTTTTCACTAAAACTAAAATTACCAGAGATATAGCATTTACAAAATTAAAAAAAAACACAAGGAAATTAATATTTTGAGCCAAACAACACACAATATGAAACAGTCAAGAAAAGAAAAATATTGTTTCTTAAATGCTCTACAAGATTATCATAAACTATATTATCAAAC
>JAAAKG020217206.1:0-21983 GCA_010014905.2 Druon quercuslanigerum
TTACTAGCGATTTGTTAACTTGGCAGAACTTTATAAGATGCGCTATCTCCCATGTATCTCTTATTTAGCATTTTTTTTTTTTTTTTTTTGTTAAGTTAGAAATTGGGTTATACCTTTTTCTTTTCGTTTGTATAATGCACGAATGTTCCGTCTCATTTTCCAATCTTAAAACTTTTTGCTTTTTTTTTGCTTTGTCTTAATAACTATGTTTTTCACATGTACTCGCCGCTACCATCGCTATGTCTGTCCATTAGTATTACTTTTATTTTTCCTTATAAGGTCTGTTCCTGTGTGCAATATCATATTACCCACTAAATGACCTTTTTAGGTCGCGGGAAATGTAATGGTTAAATAAAATAAAATAAATAAATAAAAAATACAAAAGTTCATTCCTGGAAATTTTTTAGAAATACTATTTTGACACTATTTTTCAAAGTTACACTATCTACACTATTTTTTATTTTTGAAGTGAGTTCCAGGCTTTTACATAGAGAAAATTAATATATTCACTTTAGGAGAAATATATAATATTATATATACAATAAAACCACTCATAATTTTGTTGAAAATACTAATTTCCGATGAAATACACTAACATAACAAACAGTTGTTCAAAATTCATTTTTCAGAACTCATGATTTTTGTTCAAAATAATATTTGGAGTGAAAAACGTTAACATATACTATCATTGTTTAAATATCGTAAATATTTCTTAAAATATAATGCTTTTTTCTATAACAATGGCTACTTAAGAGGAAACGTTTAAACATAAAAACAAAAAATTCTTTAGAAATGTACATTTTCTTTTAAAACTGATGTTTTTTTTTATAAAAACTGATTTTGTTAACATAGCCTAAAATTGTTCTAAAATTGTCAATCTTCTTGTAAATCTATAGCGATTTCCCGCTGAAAACTAGCATAATCTAAAATTGTTCTTCCTATACAGGGTATCTAGCCGACGGGAAATCGGTAATGAGCGGGAATTCTTTCATAACAGGAAAATGCGGGATTGCTTATCCGAAATCGGGAATTTTTTGGATTGGACTTGAATTAAAATTTTTCGAACTACATACGGTTTCGAAACGAAATTCAAGCATGCTATTTTTTTCTTTCGTGCTTATAGCGTTTCGTTTCTTGATATAAGCGTCAGTTGCGTTCGAAATTTGATCCAGTTATGAGAATAAGCCTCCAAAAATATACTCATAGTAGGTATAAAGAATTTTGTGAAAATAAGAAAAATGAGCAGCTATACATGATCAAATGGATGAATTACAAAAGAGCAAAAAAAATTATTTATTTTATTGGTTTAAAATCTGTAATTCATATGTAATTAATAAATACTATTTATTAATAAACTTTGATATAAAAGTAACTGGATTATTTAAATATTTTCATTGCTTATATATCTGTTTCTGGCATGATTGAATATCGTTGCATAAAATTTTGGTCTTTCTATAACGGGAATTTTGCAAAATGAGGAGAAGCAAGGGTAAATGATGATAGGATAAGTGAGGAGAAATGAAATATAGGGAACAGAAAATTGTTCGAAATTGCAAATCTTCTTCGAAATCTAATGATTTTTGTATTTGAAAATTGGGGAACTTGATGATATTTGTTTAAAAATTCAACTATTTATAAATTCTTATGAGGTTCTCGATGATTTGTTGTATATGCAGGATATGTTTGTAAATTTAATTATATAAAATTTAAATTCAGGACATAAAACAATTTAAATTAATTAGAATTCAATCATGTTTTCATACGAAATGATAGCAATATTTTCGGAACGCATCGTTACCCCGCTCTTTTATTAGAATACACAGCGAAGATTTTATTATAAAAAAACTTTTATAAATATTATATCAGATCATTTTAATTTTTATAATGATAAATAAAAATTAAAAATCGCCTAAATAGCAAAAATAAAAATATAATGCAAAATATAAAAGCTGCTTAAAATGATTAATACAAAATAAAAATAGTTTAACTTCAAAAAAAGATCATGTATGCTTTGTTATAAAAATATCTCATTTGAAACTCATGTTGATTCATTTGTCACGTCAATTATTTGATTAAAAAGATTATTTCAATATATTTTTTCTAAATTAAGATTGTGACTAACACATAATAAAGCAATTTATGTTGATATCGTTAAGTTAACAAAACGATACAAATCTTTATTTGCTATCTGTATTACGCAGTACGATTTTATGACATTGTTTTGCCCAATTTTTTAATTTTCGCACGTAAATCCAGGAGTAGCAGGGAATAAGGAGGGGAGAATAAGCAGTCAAGAATATGTTGTCATAAAACATAAGAATTTTCAGTTGCTCGCTAAATTTTTCACTGTGCAGTTTTCACTATATTTAGAAAAAATGAAGTTCTTTATTACCCTGTCCTTTACTATAACTGGTTTCTTCGCTTTCTTTGGTAACTATAATAACATATTATCTTATATTATATATATATATATATATATCTTATTTTAATATAAAAGTTTTTCTGTATTACCAAAAATTTAATTTTTTCAATTTAATTCCTTACTACTATCCATATTTGGTCGACTTTATTTATTTAAAAAATTGTTTATGCACCTGCATACAGGAAATTATGAGTATTATGCATAAGTATTTCTCATGTCAAAAATTATGAAGAAAGTTTACTTCTTTACTCAGGAAAAAGTGTTTATTTTATTCTGTGATGAAAAATACTTTTTTTTATTGAAAATTTATTTTTCCGGTTGAAAATAAACTTTTGTATTTAAAATTCAGCTTTATTCGGAAAAATTAGTTTTTTTACTTGAAAAGTGATTTGTGTTTAAATTTTCTTTTGCCTAAAGGTGGTTTTAATTTAGCTATTTGATTGCATATACGTGAAAAACTCGACTCTTTCCCTGAAATGTTGTCTTTCGGCTGAAAAGTCGTCTCTTTTCGTTAAAAATTTAACTATTTTGTTCAAAATGCAATATATTTTGATTTGAAATCTTAGGACTTCAAATCATAAATATTTCATTTAAAACAATTTATTCGCCTATTTCTAAAGAGCATTTTGCCTGTAAATTTTGATATATTAACAACTAAAAAATTTCATATTTAACTTATACATTCTCAAAGTTTAAGTCTTCATTTTTTAGTAATTATAAGCTTTAAATCTGCAAAATGAATTTTGCTGAAATTCAAAATTAATATTAATTAGGAACTTCTCTCTTTTAAAAATAATGCAATTAGACAAGTTTAAAAGTTTAGAATGAAATATTGTATACCGGCATTCAGAATTCTTCAAGTTGAATGACATTTGTTGAAAAATTGTTTTGATTTTCAAGTTTAGCAAAATTGAGGAAAAAATATTTCAAAATCATTGAGAATTATTCGCTCTATATTCATGAGCAAATAAATTTCACTCATTCAGTGTCTGATACTTTTCTTTCTTCATTATCTTGAAAAATTTGACGCAGCTTATTGTGGACTAAATATGAGCATAGGATGGGATAGAATATGATAGGATATGATAGGACAGGGTAAGATATGGTAGGATATTGTAGGACAGGATAGGTTAGGATAATATAGGTAGCATTGGTAATATGGGTAAGGCAGGATAGAGTGAGATAGGATAGGATAATATTGTATAGGATATTTGCGAGAAGAATTTTATCCCCTCTACCTCGCCCTATTTGAGAGAGAGGTGCGCGCGAGTGCGCGCTGCTTTGAATTCTTCGTGCGCATGTGCGTAGTAGGCCTGCGCACGTTCACATGCATTATTCCCGAAATCTTAACGTCGCAAGAGCGGGAGTCCCTTTCACGATCATATCTTTGGAGTTCCCGATTCTTGAGTTTCTCGTATCTTTGAGGTATAAGTGTACCTCCAAAGTCAGCCATAAAAAGACTAGATCGCTTCCACGATACAAAACTTACTATTAATTAAGCTATTTCAAATTTATTCTTACAGAGTTAGGCTATTCGTCAAACCCTCCTGATGAAGAAATACCTTTAACTCATGGAGAAGCTTCTACTTCTCATGGTTCTCCTACGAGACCTAGTGGAGAATTACTTTCTGTTTCACCTATCCAACCTCAGGGTGAAAATGTTTCTGGACGTAATAAAATGATTTTTCATGATTATTATCGTCTTAAAGTAAGAATAGATAATGGTCCTCCTCTCGATTTACCGAAAAGTTTTGATTTTATCAAATCAAGTTTTGGATTCTACGTTTCAATAGTTGACAATTCGAATAATTACCTTCGTGGATTATATTTGATGGAAGCTCGCGTTAAAGTAAACATAACTAACCATAAGGATATTCGGCTGATGGACGATGAAGAAATAAGACGTTATCGTGTAGACTATAGGTTACCACCTAGTCACCTGAGTGGCATTATTCAACATCGCAGAACTGGAGAGTAATCAAGTCAATTAGGAGGAATTAAACATTGAAAAATTGACCAGATATTGATCCGCTGAAATAAACGATTGTTTATCACATAAATTTATTGTGCGTATGCGTTTCATGTCTTATTTTTAAATCATAATTGTTATTTAAAAAATATATGTATGTCTCACCCGAAAATAACCTAGGAATTCTACATCGGTAAACTTTGAGTTTTAAGTTCGTTAATTACAATATATTGCGGTGATGGGATGATTAATAATGCTTTTTAATGTGTAATTCGGATATAAGTCGTAACTGATAATAGCCAGCGGTTTTATTATTTTACTATCATCATATTTTTCGATTGTTTCATTTCGATATTTGCTTCTATTTGATGTAAAAAGAATTGTAGGATATAATATAAATAAAAAAATATATAATTATCAAGATTGGACTTCTGGTCCAAGGCTTTTCAACGCTAAAAAGTATTCATTATTTTTCGTGTGTGTAAAAATAAAAAATCAATTGCATAAAAGAAATAAGTATTAGAATAAAATGTTGTTAAGCATCTCTAAAAAAAATGTTACCATAATTTTATTCAAAATACTACCAATTAAAAATAAAAAACATCCTCTATAAGGGGTGGGATTATTTTTAATGTGCTTTTTACATATACTTTAGATATTTTTGTCCTTGAATGAATAAAAATCATGCTGTAAAAGTTAAAATGTGTGTCAAGGATATAAAACTACCCGTCAACCTTGCATCTCTTACACTGAGAGACTTTCTACTTAAATAAATGATAAAAACGTTTGAAACTTTAGTATTCTATAATATCAAAACACTGAAAAAGTAATGCGTTTCAAAAATTGATACAGTGATGTCTCACTGTTGAATTGCATATTTTTGCGACAATAATTGAAAGAAGTGTTGCACTACTTAACATAAAGATTGGAATGAAATAAAGTCGAAAGACAAAAACAATTATTTGAGACTTTCATAGAAAAACTATGCTTTCTGATTCTGATTTTGTATTGAAAATAAGAATTTTTTATTATTTACAAGAAGAATACAAGAGGACATATTAATCTACAGCCATATAATTTAATTTATATAATTTGATTTATGAAAGATACTGAAGGTGGCTACTGGTCCGGCAAACCGGGAAACGACCTGGATTTTTTTTTGACTAGGAAAACCAGGAAATAACAATGAATTTATTTTTTGACCGAGATTTTGACGCATCTATCTGATCACTTGAAATATCAAAATATTCATATCACCTGCGGATTTATTGTACTTTGATAAATAACAGTTTTTTGCTTGTTTTAAATTTAAAGTCCAATTGTTAACTTCTTTAAATTATGATATTCTTACTAGTTTAAACGCATGGTTATAAACACATCTATTTCCAATTTTTTCATTTTTAATGATCGTTTTTAGGCGTAAATTTTCAATTTAAAGAATTTCAGAACACAGTTTTATCGAATTCAACAATTAAAATTAGAAGGGGGTAGAATTAAAATTTGTTTATAAAGAACGCTTTTAGTTGGTCAACTGTAATTACAACTTAATATTTTTTATCAATCGAACTATACTTGAAGTATTATGGGCTTAGTAGTTTAAGAAATATAAACGTTTAAATGATTAAATTTCAAATTCTATTCAAATACTGTTTCAATTATAAATATTAAATTTTTAACCTATTAAAATATGAAAAAAGTAATTAGAAAAAACAAAAATAACATATTAAAACCTGGATATTTGTAAATAAAAGGCCTTGAATCATCAAAATATCAAAGAGCTAAAAACTTTCTACTTACAATTTTAATTATATTTTTTTTTATTTTTTAATTTATAAAAGATATTGTAAAATTTTCATGTATAAATAATAATATAACACTCATTAATTTTTTTAAAAATGAGTAATTTTGAACGATGTGATTTTAAAGAAAAGGTTTGAAATTTAAGTTGAGCAGGTTTCTAGGTTAAAAATTGATAAGTAATAAGAGTAATAGGAGAAACATTGTTCACCAGAATAGATCTACAAACTTGTTTTCAATCATTTTCCTGAGGACGCGCAGTTTTTGTTTTAATCGTGAAAATTAATATTAGATATATTATGAATAAAATATTTGGAAACACGACACAAGATACAAAAAAAAAAAGAAATTGATGAAAATTGTTCACCCAGAAAAGATCTAAAAATATTTTGTTGTTTATTTTGTTATAGGACGTGTAGTTTTCGTTGTAATCATATAAAATATGATCAACAAGTTTTTAAAATAATATTATAAAAAAACGACACAAGATACGAAAAAAATCAATAGATAACAATCATTTACTGTAAAATATCTACAAATTTATTCTTAATAATTTTTTTATATAACGCGCTATTTTTTTCATCGTAAAAACTAGTTTTAAAATCAATCATTTTTTGATAGAACGAGTAGTTTCTGTTTTAATCGTAAAAATAACATTAAAATAAACAAATTCAATTCTTGGAAAAACGATTTAAGGTGATGAGAATGTGTTCGTTAAAGCCGAAGAGAATTAAAAATCACCAAATTATAATTGTCAATGGTTTTATCTTTTATTCTGAAAGTTTTTTATGAAAATGTGCACAAAAATATTTTGGTTTGATAATTAGAAAATTATTGGTTATGGCGGGGTAGCAAGCACACGATTGGGTCCAGAAAAGACCGTCTAGAGTTGAAAGCCCAGAAAATTCCTAAATAAAGGCATGTCTGCCCCTATAATTTTCCACATGTGTTGGTGTATGTACAAAGGTCGAGCGCGAAGCGCAAGATAAATACATCTTCAAGCGTGAAGGGCGAGATTCAACAGACGTGCGCCCAAGGCATATTTTTTATTTTCAAATTAACAGGGCCAGCAGTTTTTAGATTTTGTATACTTACAAAAAAAATATAGGGACAACAGCCAAAGTTAAGAAGAGGGAAATAGCTTTTTTTATGTTTTAAAATTATACATTAATTAAATTGCTTTATAGCAAAGTTTATTTGCAACTGAATATTCTAATGTTTCAAAAGAATATGTGTCCTAGTCGCTATCTGATTCGCCCTTTGAAACTATGACAATTATTTCCAAGATGGTTTGGTAAGTTGAAAGTAGTTCTTCTTATATATTTTTATTTGATAAATCGGCTTTGCCTCATCTAAAGACATATATATAGTAAATATTTACGCAATTAAAAATATTTAATCTTTTATGTGTGTTCTGCGATAGCGTCATTTTCAATTTTTAAGAAAAGCACCGTTTAAAATGCTGTTTACTTTTAAAGATCATAAATAAATCGTCACATACGTCCTTAACAGAATTAAGTAATCATCCTGAGATATTTACAAGTTTCACAATATGACCTTCCTGTTTTAAAAAAAGTTATAAATATAGCACGTTCGCATTGCTTTATTAAAATGATCTATTTATCATTAATTTTTGCTGTTGTTGACACGCTACCTCCTTCACCACCCGATCCTCAATCGAACTTAAAAAGTTCAAATACAATTTCACGAAGTAACGCCAATTTCAATGATTAAGTAGTTTAATTTTTAAATAATTTAAAAATCAGATTTCATGCGACACGTATATAATTATAAAGATTTGCGATTGTAAATCGACGCTAATAGTAAAAAAAGAACCGTGGAAATACTTTTTTAACAAATGGTGAATATGTCGGCCAATTTTTCATTGATTTAGATCAAACTATTTCAGTTATTAAAAAATCGCCAGAAAATAACTACTATGCATATTGAATACACTTGCATTCATCAGAAGCTGGACATAGCATATTGATTAATCATGTCAAATGTATCATTTTTACCATTTCAGGCTCAGTGATGACTACAATTAAATCGAATTTTAAGATAAAAATGTTAAGATAAATTTATTAAATAAAGCTCATGTGCTATAATACAGGAAATTTTTATTGATTAATAATTTTCAAAGATGTTTTATCTCTTATGCCTAAAATTTAATTTTTCATAAGTTCAGTCGACTTCTAGTCTACGATGCTCAACAGATTTGTCTAAAAATTGAAGTATAAATTGTCTATCTGAAGCCTTAGTATTATTTGCTAAGAATTTTTTTTGCAGTAATTATCCCAAAAATCGGTTTTAGAAGTTCAGTTGACTAGCCTAAAATATTTGATCAGTTAGTCCAAATTTCCGTGATAATTTGACTAGTTGTAGCTCAAGTACCACTTCAATTCATTTTTTTAGTTCAGCCAATCCTTAGCTTACAATATTTTACCAATTCGTCTACAAATCTCAGGATAAATTTATTAGCTGAAGCATCAGTGCATTTTTCAGGAAATTTTAATTAAGTATTTATTTTTAGATGTATTTTATTTTTTATGCTAATACTGAACCGATTTGCACACAATTTTTAACACAACTCTATTCAATATCTATAACTGTCTCTTCAGTCTCTTTTTTCAATATTTCACACTTTTAATCGAAAAAATCCATTTCTTAATAGTTCAGTAGACCTGGAACTGAATTGATTTGTATGAAATTTTAAATAAATTTTCTTTTACTGCATATCTATGACTGTCTTGTTAAATTTTGATCCATTGTTTATTTGTGAAGTTTTTCGACTATTAGTTAGAAAAGTTATATTTTTTCGTAATTACAGAATGCCTGGCAGCTTGCACTAATAAATCGGTTTGCACTGGATTTTCAAGACAAGTCCAGTATATGAATTTTTAAGAAAATGTAATGTACAAAACTTTTTGACAATTGCATTTTATATTATAATATTATTTTTGTTCTGAAATTTATGTTTTGTTTTGCACAGTTAATTGCAAGTGTTTAAGTTATTGATTAAATGTTATTTTCCTTTAAATGTTGAGGGCCAGCGGAATTTTATCTTTAACAACTATTTAATTTTCATTTCATTTCATTTTCATGCACGACTGATTCAAAATCGAGTACGTAGATGGGTCGCGTTATAAGGCAAATGAAACACTTGCCTCATTTTTAAATATCGCACGTATTGACAATTTAAAAGAAACACAAATTTCAGTTTCATCTAAATTAACCAGGGCATGCCATCGTTGTCCGTCCCCGAGGTCAGAGGTAACAAATAAACTGATCATAACACTTCATGAATCCCATGAATTTATTTATTTTTAGACAAAACTCGGATCACTCGCGAAAGAAGCCTATCATTTAATTTACGAAAAGCTGAAGTTAGTAATTAGCCCTACGGACCGATTAGTGACAGTAGAGCAATTAAGAAGTCATTTATTGAATTTACCTGATTTTACATATTCAAAAAAGAGAAGAGTAGCTCTCCTAGAATACCTGTAGATCGGCAGGACCTTTTTCAGAAATTAAATAAGATTTCAGAATTAACTCTCAAAATTGACATGGATGCCTCTTAAAAAAGAAGCGCCTAACTCATCTCGACTTTCGTCCTCATTGGCTCTAATGGATGCTACATCATATGCAGATGACCAATTATTAATCAACACGAGATGTGGCCACCAATATGGCTGACCGCGAACTACGTGTAGAATTATTTATACCGGCTGTTTAGGGACATAGATGTTATCCTCCTGGTTATGTAGAACGTGCGGGACTCTCATCCATACGTGGAGCCAGTATCCTTTTGAATCTGGTAGCCCATTACTCCCTGAGTGAATTGATGAGATGACTCGCCAGAGACCTGATCCACAGTGCTTTGATATTACAACCTATAATCCATGGCGCTAATAAAAGTTGAGTACTAGTCCTACGGCTCCTCATTTATCATGAAAAATAAGAGATAAAAAAAAATATTGTGATCAGTCATTCTTATTTATATTTAATGTTTGCCAATGGTCAAACGATTACTTGTTTGACAGTTGAGAGATTTGCCTCAAAACCAGGTAATTTTGTTGATTGAAAATTTTTAATTTAAGATATTCTGTTTGGATTTATTGGTTTTCTGAGAGCATAACCAGCTGTAGCCAAATAATCCCAGCTATTTGCAGGTAGCTTCAGCTCACGTCTTATCTGAGTGGTCATTAGGGATTCAATTGAAATTAATTAACTTTTCTTACGGAGCCAAATTCTCGACAAGTTTTAATTTTTCCCTTTTAAGAAAGTTAATATTTATGTAATGTTCTCAATTGAATCAGTTGGAATATTCAGCGGATTTCTTTTTCATCATAGATGTTTTTGGTGAGATTTATAAGTTGCATCTTGCCCCGTCCAAATATGATAATTGCTTCTATTCCTAGTGTTTCAAATATGGTAACAAATATGTTCTCCCTACTTTACAAATAGGATAGAATAAAGTATTAGCAGTCCCTATGTAAGTTACAATTAAAAGTCTTGAAATTATCATCAACATCACTAATATAAGTTTCCTGCTGAAATATATGGAGATGACATAAAATCGTTGAATGTTGCAGAAAAAAATTCAAATACAGTATTGTGATCGATACAATTCGATAGAGAAGAGGTATGTTCTTTATTCCATCGAATTACCAAAGTCCATTCTTGCGTTTCAGTTGAAGGAGTACACATTGACGGAAACGTACCACGAGGACGAGGTAGAGATGGAATTCGTGAGCAACGAAAATTTACTGTCGAATAGTCCGACCCCCAGAGGAATCGATCCGAACAGAGACCTGAACGAGGTCATTGCTGTAGAACGAGGGGAAATGGATACCCAAAGATACAGGTAATTCAACCTTTTTTTTCTGCGCCTCTCAATTTTTTATTCTAAAAATGCTTTCTTAGTCAAAGCGAGTGGGGCTAAGTAAAGAAACCGACAAGAACCTTCGATGAATTAAGGTTGGCGGGTGCAGCGAGGCAAACGACAGAAAAGCACCAACCACCGTTCGTTTATCCATTTCAGAGGAAACAAGCGAGGGCAAATAAATAAAACTTTCATTTCGTCATATTGAGCGAAATTCGCCTTTCTTCATTTCCCTTTTACATCCTCTGATCTCCACGACTCGCTGCTGCGGAAAATTTAAATTAAGCTTTGAAGCTTCTTTCCGTTCAGTAATAAAAATAATGAATTAATCTTGCGGCTGAACCAAGTTTGAAAAATTAGTCAAAGCACGTGCCCATGCCCATACAAAAAAGGTTTTCGTAGCCTGTTAAGTTTTTAATTGAGTTGTTCAAATCGCTCGCCTCTCCCTGTTGCTCCTCCCATACTCTTCTTCTTTTCTCTCCTTTCCTATACTATCTGATCGGATTCAATTCTAGCTGGTCCTATATTAGTCGATCCGATCCTAGGCTGAGCCGCCCTGTATAATCCCCTCACTCTCCTAATACCCCTCCCCTACTGCCCCTTACTTCTTCTCCTCACCCTATCTTCACTTCCTCATCCCTTACTTCCCTTATTTCCCTACCCATCCATTCCCCTATTTTATCACAGATTCATTTCCCTATTTTCTTACCCATCTTCTCCTACTTTACATCCTCTCACTACCACAACTCAGGACGCTATGGCACTAGGCCAGTTCGTTATCCAATTTTGTTGATTGAACTCTAATAACCCGAAAAAGTTGTTCAGCTATACCAAATTTCACTTGAAATACTTTTATCCGATCGGAGAAAATATTCTATTAGTTCTTTAGATTTAAAAATTAAAATATGCATTTCGGAATTTACTTTGGAATCATACTCCTCCTAGTACCTGGTCATTATCAATCTTGTAATATAATAAAGCAATACATAAAAGGCGCTTAGCCATTTTCGAAAAACCATATTTAAAAATTGCATGCACCTTACATAGGCCACGATACAAGATGATTTCAACTCCCGGCTAGTTAGATAGATAGTTTGTCACTGGAATGTCCTGGCTGGTGCCGGCATGTTCGGCCAATTTTTTATTGATTTTTTTTATTTTAGTTTACTGAATTATTGAATTTATTAAATCAGAGGCAAGAGATTAATTTTCAACAATTTTATTCATGTAAAAAAACTGTTCTTAAGTTGTACGTCTTTTTTTTTTAGAAAATTCTCGTTATTGTGGATTTAATTGAAAATTTATATTTTGGGTATTATGATATTTATATTAGATAAGAGGAAAATATATAACAGTATTATAATAAGAATAAATTAAATATTTAAATTTAAAGAAATAACATAAAATAGTACAAAAATGGAATATAGTAACAAATATTTTCTATTCTCATTGTAATATTCAAATAGTGAAATTAAAGTAATGGGTAATTTAAATAAATTTAGCAGTTAACCGCCATTACAATTTTTTTTAATGAAAAGAAAAGTTGTTCAAAAAAAATTTTGGCAGCAGGAATCAATATATAATATAATTAAATGAAAAATTTAAAAAAATAATAATAAAAAATAATAATAAAATAATATTTTGAAACAAATTTATCACTTCTAGTTTAAAAGTCAACTTGTTTATTTGTTTTTGTTTATTTGATTAAAAACTCCGTCTTTTTTGGTTGAATTCAACTGTGTTTTATTTCAAAATAAAATCTCCTCTACTTGAAAGAACAAATATTGCATGTTCTGTCGAGATTTTTGTAGAAAATTCATCTTTTTGGTTTGATAATTCAACACATTTTTATAAAAGTCCACTAATTTATCGAATATTCAACTTTTTGTAATAATTTATTTTCTACAATAAAAAAAATATTTTTCTAATAAACATTTAACTATTCCAGTTTCTGTGTAAAAAGATCTTTTTTAGATTAAAATTCCACTATTTGGTTGATAATTCGTCTTTTTATTATGAAATTAATTTTCCTTGTTCAAAATTTAAACTTTTTGGTTAAAATTTATTCATTTTCTTGAATGTTTTTCTCGCCTGGTAAAAAAAATTTTTGTTGGGTAAGCATACAACCGTTTCTAGGTTGAAAATTAAAGGCCTTAATTGAAAATTGAACTATTTTGTTAAAACTTCAATTTTTTGTTGCAAAAATGATTTTTTTTTAACTGAAAATTTAACTATTTGGTTGAAATTATATATTCGTTGTTGAAATTTTAATATTTTAAAAGCTTGTTTTTTTGTCTTGGAAATTTAACAAGTTGGTGGAAAATTCGTCTATGTGGCAGAAGATTTTGCTAGTTTATAGAAAATTCGTTTCTTTAAATTGAAAGTTGATTTTTTTGAGGAAAATTTAACTATTCCGTTTTATGTTTATTTTTTTTTTACTTCAGATACTGAACTGTATAGAAAACACAACATTTGTTCAAAACTTATCTATTTTGTTGCAAAGTTCTTATTTAAGGTGAAAAACTTATTTTTAAATTAAAATGTAACTATGTATTTGATCAAAAATTAACTTTTTTGTTCAAACTTTATATTTTCGGTGTGAAATTTCAACGTCTTATTGTACAAAACTCGTCTTTTCGAAAAGACAACAGTTTGGATAGGAAATTCAACCATTTCGTAGAAGATTCGTTTTTTAAAATGATAATTTAACTATTCCATTTTTGTTAGAAAATTGATCATTTTATTTTAACGAATCGGTCACCTAAGGTTATTCACATTCATCATTTTAGTTTGATATTTTAAATATTTGGTTCGAATTTAATGTGTTTTGTTGATACTTTGTCCTTTATAGTATAAAATTAATCTTCTTGATTAAAAATGTATCTTTTTTTTTACTTGAAAATTTGACATTAAAAGTAAATTTTTCTCACTATTGACTGAGAATTCTTTAATTGTTGATAATTCAAGTATTATGTAGAAAAGTTGTATTTTTTTGGTTCTATTCAACTGTTTTTTTTTAAATATAAATTACACATATTTCCTCGGCTGATATATCAGCAATTACATTATTGTTTTTGTAATTTGATATTTTTTTATTGCAAATTCGGAAATACTTGTTAATAAAATAAATTCACGAAAAAATATAGCCGTTAAAAATTGCATTAGATATGAGGGACACGTCGTTTAAAATTTGAAAAAAAAAACACTAAAAATAAAGTCCAAAAAGTTAGGGGGCTCAATTTTTTAAAGTAAATTTAGTGGCCTAAAGTGCTTTATATGTACCTAATAAACTTTTAAAAATTTTAGTTTGATTTCTTGAATATCAGGAGGAGGGTGGGGGGTAAATTGCCTACTCTGGATCTGACTTATGAGTCCAAAGAGCGGATTAGAATCACTGCGAAGTTGGCTGACAAGCGCAGCTCGGCTCTCACATACGGAAACAGTGATTCGAGTCGAATTATTTTGCAGACCACAGATGAAAACAAATATTTGAAATTAAAATAGTAAAATAAAATTGAAAAAGTGCACTCTTTTCAAATCTGTTTTTCCTATTTTGAAATCTCCACACATTTATAAGATTCCATGAGTCTTTAGTTTTTCTCCTTGTCGCTCGAACTCTTTCATTCCTTAACTTTTTTATGAAAGAGCGTCTACAATTTCGCTGGAAAATTGCAAAACTCTCTTGCTCGTTTTTCCCAAGATTTTCTTGGTATTCCATTGACGTCTATATATAAGTCAAGGTTGGCAATATTTCACTGCGTTCATCAGTCCGGAGAATTTCGTCAACATTCCTTTTTATTTAAGCTCATACATGAAAAACAATTTCAAGAGGATTGCACTTGCTTGCCGCAAAATGAATTCACAATAAAGATTTTCACTGATATTTTATTAATGAATTCCTATCTGAATATTCATGTCCAAAGTTTAAACTTTCAGAAATTTAAAATTTTAATTTTGGTATTGATTATTCTTCAGACATGCTTTCGCAATTTTCATTAATTTAAAAACACATTAAATCGACTCAATTATCAAGTTAGATAAATGTCTCATGTTTCACTCGAATTTTCACCTTTTTGCAGTGATCTTTTAGAGAGCGAAAAATTTTGAAATTTACATTCTTGGTTTTCAGGATTGAAATTGCTCTAAATCTACACCAAGATAAATTGTGTTTTGACAAACTCAGTATCCGATATTTTACTGAAATTGAAAAGATTTGATATAATTAATAACTGTTATTTAAATTCACGTTTGAAATAATTTCTATTTTACTCAGATAACCTAATTTTTACGTTCTCGCTCGTACAATTTTGATATAAAGGCGATTATATTTTCAATATTCTGGGAAATCAATTATTATTATAATTATTTTCCATGATATTTTGACTGACTGTTATTTATATCTGGGGCAAGGAAATATATGTAGCTTTCAAATAATGATTAAAGTACGTACGTTTCCAGACACGTTTCAGCAATTTCTCGTCATTTCCTGCGTGAGAAATTCGCAGATGTAGAGAACCGATTAATCCTTGTAACTGCAATTCCTTACATGTAAGGTTAAACAGAGAAAAAACTGTTCAAGGCAGTTAAAGATATTGTTTTTTTTCAAGTACTGCGATTGTAAGACCGTCTTTAGTCGAGTTAGTCATTTAAGAAACTAGAAAACAAACACTTAATAATAATTATTTTTTAATTATTTTAGTATCACACATTTTTAAATTAAAAAATAAAATTTATATGAAATAAAACGTTTTTGTGTTCAGAACATCCTTTATCCAAAATAATGGACAAGAAAGAGAAGGAAAATAATTTTTTGGTAATTGATGAAACATTATATCTTGACTTCAGAAGAATTATGTTACATTTTGGTAATTCTAACGGGAAAACTAACATAATTTAATTTAGGTCAAAGATTCTAAGTCTTGCTCAAATTATAATTGTAATCGTTTAAATATCTCAATTTCTGATGCAAATCCCCCAACAGAACATAAAAATTATTATAAATTATCAATCTTTTTCGAAATCTTATGATTCAATTTAAAAAAATTATTTTACGTAAAATTAAGGTGCAGAATCTATCTGCAACGAAATATGTTGTTTTTTATATACTTTTTTTAATGGATTTTTTTTAGTTGGAAATTAAACTTATTGGTTGAAAATACGTATTTTTAGGCTCTAATTCTATTATTTTGGCAAGCAATTTACTTATTTGAATAAAAATGCATAGTTTCGGGTTAAAAATTGAAAAATTTTGTAGAGAACTCGTGTTTTGGCTTAATAATTTTAATTAGGTAGAAAATGCAACTATTTGGTTAAAAATTCATATTTTCGGGTTGAAAATCGAACTGGTTTTTATAAAATTTATTTTTTGGCTTAAAGAGTAAGCAGTTGGTTGGAAAATTTAAATATTATGTTCAACATTCACATTTTTGAGTTATAAATTCAACTATTTTGACAATAAATCGTACTTCGGTTAAAAAATTCAACAATTTTTGGAAAAATCAACTATTTGTTTCAAAAATCAAAATTTTGGTTCGAAAATTTAACTGTTTCGAAAAAATTAACAATTGGGTAGAAAATTCAGCTATTTGGTTCAAAATACACTTTACAAAAAAATCATATTTTCGTTTTGAAAATTCCACTGCTTCGTAGAAAACTCGTATTTTGTCTTTAAAATTATTGTGTGATATAAAATTCCACTATTTGCTTCAAAATTCGTTTTTTTTTTGATAATATAATTGCTTACACTCAACTTTAACTATTTTTAAACTTAGCTTCTTTGGTTACAAATTATTTTTTGAACTAAAATTCAATCTATTCTAATTCTGAATGAAAACTTATCTTTAATTTTAGTTAAAACTTCATGTGTTTGGTTCAAAATTTGACCATTTTCTTGAAAATTTTATTTATTTATTTAATTCTTTTTGTTTAGTGAAAATGTGACTTTTCTACTTTTGGTTTAAATTTTACTTTCTTACGACAAATTATTCTTTATTATTGAAAATTCGTTTGTTTGTTTTTACAATTTATCTCTAATTTGTTAAAAATTTTATATATTTGTTCGAAAATTTAACTCTGGTTAAACATTTGAGTGTTTCATTGGAAATTCTTTTCTTTGTTTTAAACTATCACATTTTTATTGAGAATTCATTTTTGTAATAAAATTGTTTTTGGGTAAAGATTAATGTTTTTTGTTTCAAAATTTGACCATTCAGTTTATAATTTATGTTTTTAAGTTGAACATTTAAGTATTTCATTGGGTTGTAATGCAACTGTTTCATTTTAAAAACAAATTTTTAACAAAAACGTTTACTCTGAAAATCAAAAAGGTTAATTTTCAGTTTAAAAATTTAACGAATGTTCAACTAAATAGTTACATTTTCATCCAGAAATGATCATTTTTAACCAAACAGTTGAAGTTTTAAATAAGTAGATAAATTTTCAACCAAAAAAAGATAAAATCTCGACGAAAAATGTAATGTATTTCAAGAACATTTTTAAGTTTGCAATCGCAGATTTAAATTTTTAACTAAAATAATGAATCTATAACAAAAAAAATAATTTTTTTAAAAAGGCAGTTTAAACTCAAACCAGTTAACAAAATGTTTAACCAAATAGAATAATTGTTAACCAAAAAATAAAGGAATTTTTAACAAAATAATTGAATCCTTAACGAAGGAGCTTTAACAAAAGAGAATTCACAACCACCAAATTAGAGTTATAAATGTTTGAACATTTAATTTTGAAAAGTCTGTGCGCAATATGGGGGATATACAAAGACTGAGAACGTAGCGTGAGTTAAATATATTATTGAGCACGAAGCTCTAGAACGAATAAAGAAAAAACAATGTTCAACAAAATTTTTGAGATTTCAACCAAAAAAAGCAAATTTTCAAAAAAAGTTTAATTTTCAACCAAAAGGGATACATTTTTATTTTGTTTATGTTCAGTCAGAAAATCAAATTTCTACCCAAAGAGATGAATTTTTAACTAAGAAACAATTTGCAGTCAAGAAATAAAAAAAATTCATGTAAATTGTTTAAAATCTTCAACAAGAAAGTTGAAAAAACTTTTCTCTCATAGCTTAAAAATCAAGTAATTAGTTAAAAATTCGTCTTTTGGGTAAAACATTTATATTATGAGTTAAAAATTAGAAATAATTTTTATAACACTGGTTTTTGTTTTTAAAAGTTAACTTTCAAACTGAAAATTCAAATATGCGATTTTTGGTAGAAAATTTATATTTTTAATTAAAGTTTGATCTTTTTTAGTTAAAAAACTAACTATTTGTTTACAAATGTATTTTTTTTGTTAAAAATTTGTCTATTTCAGTAGAAAACAGGGTGACCGTTTTAATCGAAGAAAAAAATTCATAGTCATTTCCCGCTTTTTTCCCATTTCGCAAACATTTTTCCCGATCAATAAAATTTTTAAAATCAGGTATGAATCACTTTTTAATTAAACAGTTTTAAGTGAAATGTAGATAAACTGCAAAATTCAGAATATTTAACATTCATAAATTATAGAGTTCAAAAATTTAGATTAAGTTCAAAAAATATAAATACGCGTTAAAATTTTTAATACTATAAATTAAAGAATCAATCAATGAACTTTACAAATTTTTAAAATTATATTATTGAGTTATTTTAGGCTAGAAACATTAAAACAAAATTAAATATTTTTAACTTAAAAGTTATTAAATTAGAAGTAAAATTATTTTCATTTTCAATAATTTAAGAATCCTTAAAAAGCTTTAACATTGTAAAATTTTCTGAATAAGTTTTAAATTAATTGAATTTTTCCTAAATCTTCCATAAATTCCTGAAAATTTAAAAAAATTGCCATTGAATTTGGACTTATAAATAAAAATTGAACACTTTTTCATTTCCAGAAAAAATTAGAGTAATTTTAAGAGATATTTAGAAGTTTTAAAAAGTTTCAAACTTTAAACTAAGTGTGTGTACCGACAAAATTCGACTATTTGTACCGAAATTTCGATGTAAATGTCCAAGACCTAATTTAAAACTAAATGTAGATTTTTGCAGATTTCAAAAGAAAAAATTGAAAAGTTTTTTAAGATTTTTAAAAGCTGCAAAAGAATAAAAAATGTATTAATATTTCTAGAAAAATTGATAATGATTTTTTTACTTTGAAAAATTATTTTAAAATAATGTTTTTAAAGATTTCCAAAATGGTCAGAAAGACCCTGGTAGATTTTAAGGATTTCTAAAAAAATGTGCAGGATTTTCTATAAATTTTAGGAAAAACTTGATCATTTTAAAATATGTCTTGAAGTTCTAAACAAAATTTTTACACACTTCTTTAAATTACGACATCAGTACTTGACATCATTTAAATTTTCAATTTAATTTTGATTAATTTTGAATCTTTTCAAAACTTCTAAATCTTTCTGAAAATTAATCAAATTTTTCTACAAATAATAAATGTCCAATTATCATTTTAACATAAAATTTTAACAATTTCACCTATAAATTATTCATTTTTTAAAAAGAACAATAAAACTTCAACGTTAAAAAGTTTCAAAGCTTTTCGAAATTTTAACAATTCAAAGTTTTCTATATCAAAAAATTGAAATTCAAATGGTTTACTTTTAAATATATAACAGTTAAAATATAACAGTAAAATATTGCTAAATATTATATACTTATTCGCCTTCTTAATTAAAAAATGTCAAATTAAGTGGGTTAAGAAGTGAATAATTTATACGGAAACAATATTTTCAATTTAATAAAAGCCTTTAATGATGAATATATTATTACTAAGATAATTTGTGGTTGAAAATAGTTTATAAAGTTTCCATTGCACTAGAAAATATTTATCCATTCATCCTTTCTACAAAGTGAGGAAAATTAGGTAGATTGTGTCTATCTTCGAAAATGTTGCCGTGGGCGTCGCATGTCCGAGGGGCCATTAGCCATGTTTGACCAATTGTTCATAAACATGGGACAACCATGGGACGACATAGGGTGAGCATTCACCCAATCTTGAGCCACGCTTACTCCACGCTTACCCCACGATTAGCCCACGATCACCCCACGCTTATGCCATTGTTGAGCCATGGTTCAGTCATTGAACCTTCTCCACGCGGAATTATACACCGAATAGCACAGTAGTAAGAACGGCAACCTCGGGGATGACCAGAGGGGGGGGGGGCACATATAGTAACCATTGTGCGGTCTGTGAGACCGCACGGCCACACTTAAGAATTAATAGAAAAATCGCTAGATATAAATTGACTTCAATATCATTATTTGACATCTAAAATGGTGCTCTAACGTTCTTAGCAGAATTTGGATTTTCGTATCTAGTTTTTAAAATATGCTTGAAAAATTCCAATATACGTACTTAAAAGAAATCTCTGGACTTTGAAATCACGCTCACATGCGTGATACCAACGTTCTGGAAAATTCCGACTCAATTTCCGCAGAAATCGGCTCGATTCGAGATCCTCTTCCGCAAGGACGGAGCTTGTGAATCGTAGAGCAGCAGCAAGTAAACGTGCGAAGATCGACCTCTGATCGAATAGAAAATTCTGTTGGAGCGAACGATAAATAAGTCCTGCCTAACCCATGTATTGCTTGATTCACCCATCCACCTCTTCTATAACTCTCTCTCTCTCTCTATCTGGCCTTTTCCCTCTTCAGCTTTCTCGTTAGTAGATATGGCAACTGTAAATCAAGTCTCGAAATATTTTTCGTGAGTCAATCCTCCACTCAATATTTTTAACTTCGATTTTAGACTTACAAGGTGAATCTACATACTTTCGGAATTTTCTTTATGCGTTACATGGACCTCGATGTGAGTCTTTCTACATCTGATTCATAACCAAAAACTCCAGGTTGAATTCCTGGTGCCGGGGTTTTTAGGTAATTTTTATTGAGGCAAATTAAGACTCCGGATACTATAACCACGCATAAAATTTGCCTAGCCGCTTCAGGCAGCTCGAGTTGGCCCCTGATGACTTGAAAATCAGTTTTCAAACATTTAACTTTTCAAAACATCACTTTGTAAAAAATTTCATGGCGCATCCTTTTTCTCTTGATAAAAAAGTTGTATCTGTTACCGTTTCTGTAAAAAATCAAAAAATCTTAATTTTTCAGACCAGCAAATGTACTAAATATTTTCACTTCAACTCGCTCCGAAAGACAAAGTTCTTTATATTTTAAGATAAAAATTTAATGCACTGTCTTTCAAACCTTCCTTAAGATATTATGTAATTTAAAATTTATTCATTTATTAAAATAAAAAAGTTATAAATTTTTTTGGCAATCAGTATCAAAATAACGTTAGAAGGTTTTCAAACGCTTCGTTTATCGAGGAAATTTTGAGTGAGCCCAAGCTTCCAGCAATAAGAATGCTTAGTAGGATATAGTTAAGTTTTCTGAAAAGTTTTACCCTAATTGAATTATTCGTTAACAAAATGGGATCATTCAATTAGCATTGACCGAGCACTTGAGGAGCGATAAATTCGGAGCCCGGTTGCACCGTGCTATTTAGCCCGTTAGAATAAAACTATGTTTGTATACAATGTCCTTGAAATAGGTGTATATTAGAAACATAACGTAAAAAAAATCAAGGGAATCTTCAATTCATTTTTAAGATTAGGCAGGAAAGTATTGCACATCTCTTAAAATTTACCGAACATTGTATTTGGTTCCAAAGCAAATAAATCTATAAATATTGACAATGAATAACTAAAAAAGTCAATGTTAAGTTTGCTAGACACTCTAACTGCAGGTAAAAAAATAAATAAAAACGAAGAAAATAGGGCTAATAATATTAGCAAGATAAAGAAACACCAGGTATTTGTGCGTGCACTTCCTTTAAAAAGATAAAAATTTCAATACTTATGAAAGTGAATAAAAAATAAATTATTGACTTTGAAGATTATT